>JAVJIF010012882.1:0-187785 GCA_038442645.1 Agave tequilana
GGAGGGGCTTGACAGAGAGCTAGTATGAGAAGATTAGATTAATAGGAGAGTTTTTAGTAACATGTTTTGTTTAAAAAGAGTGATGTAATTTTGCTTTCTTTTAGAGAAATGTGTGTAATTCCTTTGTAACTCGAAGGTTATCAACCGAAGAGCTTAATAACAGAGAAGTTCTTCTTTTACTTTCAATTTCTTTTTGACGATTGAGTTATATTTGTTTTTATGCATCTGTCTTTTTTTTGATAACTTTCTGATTCAGAGAAGAGAACTCAGGTAGAGTGATATGTTCACGATCAATTTGACAAGAATTAAGGCTCTGTGTTAATTTCGGGGTTTCAACCTGTAAGGACTCGGGGCACCATTCTCAAAAAATGACATGTTAGGTGGAGTAACTCAAATCCTTATAAACCCAAGACCATCCCTATGTCTAGCTGACGTAGGACTATTTGTTCGACCCAAATCCCAACAATCCCCCTCTCGAACAAAGAGTCACCCTGTAAGCTCATCTTCACACCTGTAAGACATATGCTCAATCGAGATCGATATCCTCTTCACTGCATTATAGCACACTTCTTACGTGAAGCAAGAGTTCGCTGCCAATTTTGTTGGAAAGAGAGAATATTGCTGAGGAAATTGACATGAATTGCCGAGGGGTCGTCGAGGTGATCGCAAATGAAGTCAACGACGAAAAGGCAAAAGGAGACAGCAGCAGAAAATAGCAGCAGCAGCAGCAGAACAGGTTGGCCGGTCGACCGGCGCCCGGTCGACGGACGTGCACAACGTGCACAAGTTGAAGCTCGGTCGACCGACTGAAGTGACCCAACTCTCTGTTGGGCACCCAGTCGACCGACCGGTCGACTGGTGGAAGGGTCGGTCGACCGCCCGGTCGACCGACAGTCGGGTGCGGGTAATTTTTTGCTGTTTCGGAAAACTGTGTATTTAAGGCTGTTGTTTAATTCTAGGGTTGTGAATCTGATTGCTGGGGTTTTGCTGGAGCTCTCTTGCATTCAAAGAGGCTGCTAGCAATTGTAATCATCTTTCTGGTAATTAATCTCTCTTCTGGATTGCCCCGAGGACGTAGGCATTGAGGCCGAACCTCGTTAGATTTGTTTGTTTGCGTTTGTGCTTTTCTGGTGATTGTTTTGTACTGTTTGGAATTGTTCTCTGTGCTTGGTGATTTAGGGGATTTCTCTATCGGGGTGTTGTCGCTGTGGGGCACAACAAGTGGTATCAGAGCTTCCAGGTTTGGCTTGGGATTTTCTGAAGATTCAGAGGGCTCGAGATCTGATTCGGTGAAGATCGTGTGTCGATCTCCTATCAGAGGTATTGGTGTTCGTGGGAGTCGTGTGTCGATCTCAGGAGGACGCAAGGAGGGCTCGAGGAATCTGTGGTGGAGTAGATCTGGAGAGAAACTCGATCTAGGGTTTCAAGGGAAGGTAAAAATTTAATTTTTATCTGAATAGAGATCTATTTCCAGTTGATTGTTCTTCCGCATAGATCGAGGATCAATAAATCTCAATGGCAGAAGAAATTGCTTTGGTTAAGACCATGAATCCTCACCCGAGGATTGATGTTGTCAAGTTCAACGGTACAAATAACTTCGGAATGTGGAGATGTGAGGTTATGGATGCACTGAATGCATCAAACCTCGAGGACACTCTCCTATTGGAGAAGAAGAAGAGCACGACCACTGATGAAGAGTGGGCAAAGATGAACAGGTCGGCGTGTGGGTTGATACGTTCATGTTTGTCGCAAGACATAAAATATCTTGTGCAACATGAGACGTCGGCGAAGCATCTGTGGGAAACCCTTGAGAAGAAATACCTGACGAAGAGTGTTGAGTCCAGGTTGCAGCTTAAGAGTAAGCTGTATCAGTTTCGGATGAAGAAGGGGAGCACAATGAATGAGCACATTAACCGATACACGAAGCTTCTTATAGATTTGATAAACGTGGATGTCGTGATAGAAGAGAAAGACAAGGCGATCATCCTCCTGAACTCACTCTCGGCAGAGGGGTATGAGACATTCACTCTGACTTTTATCAATGGTAGACATACTCTGGACTACCATGAGGTGTCGTCTGCACTGACAAGTTATGAGACGAGGAAGAAGGAGAGACATCATTCTCAGTCAAGCTCATCAGCGGCGGCACTGGAAGTAAGAGGCAGGAGTTCATCAAGGAAGGGCAAGGAGGTTAGAGGAAGATCTAAGTTCAGGTTAGGGTTCAGGGATCTCAAAAGGAATCAGTGTGCTTTCTGCAGAGAGATTGGGCACTGGAAGGTGGACTGTTCGAAGTTCAAGGGAAAGAAGAAAGAATCAAAATTCGAGGCAAATCTAGCAAAGGTGGTTAACACTGCAAGCAGCAAATCACAGGCAAATGGATCGGACTCAGATTCGTCAGTGTTCTCTTTTTCAGTTACTACTCCCATCATAGGCTACTCAGGTGAAAACGAGTGGATCTTGAACACAGGTGCAACATATCATGTATGCCCTAATTGGGACTGGTTTACCAGTTTTGAGAAGTTGGAGGGGTGTTCGGTCGTCATGGGCGACGATCATCCATGCATCATGGAGGGTGTTGGCACTTATCAATCAGAATGTTTGATGGTATGGTGAGAGAGCTGAAAGAAGTGAGGTATGTACCTCAGTTGAAGAGGAACCTGATTTTCGTAGGAGCTTTGGAGTCGTTGGGCTTTGGGGTGTCTATTAAGGAGGGAGTCCTTAGAATGACAAAGCGTTCGATGGTGGTGTTGAAGGTCGATCGCCGGAACAACTTATACTATTTGAAGGGTAGTACGGTGACAGGGCAAGTGGCGGCTTCTACCAGTCCAAAGGAAGATTCAACCCGGCTGTGGCACATGAGGCTGGGACATGCAGGAGAGAAGTCAATGCAAGCTCTTGCGAGGCAAGGGTTGCTGAAGGGTGCCGAAACCTGCAAGATGGATTTCTGGAGCATTGCATCATCGGCAAGAAGACCAAGGTGAAGTTTGGCACAGCTTCACACTGCACAGAGGGTATTCTTGACTATGTTCACACGGATGTATGGGGACCTACCAAGACTGCATCATTGGAGATAACCACTATTTTGTGTCGTTCATTGACGATTTTTCTAGGCGCTGTTGGGGTACACCATGCGACACAAAGATGAAGTCCTAGAATTGTTCGTGAAGTGGAAGGCTAATCTGGAGAGAAGCACGGGAAGGAAGGTCAAGATCCTCTGTTCTGACAATGGAGGAGAGTACAAATCGGATCCTTTCCTACAACTGTGCCTTGATGAGGGCATAGAGAGACACTTAACCCCCTGATCCCTGGTGTACGTATCACAGTATCAGTACACGATACAACGTATAATGTTGATTTGACCTTTCTAGTAGTCAGATTGAGCCGATTTCAGTTTTAAATATCATTTTCTAATATTTAAAATTTTCAAGATTTTGTAGAATTTTTCTGGATTATTTTGAAAAATCTCCGTAGTTGGTGTCGACTAATACCGATAATCGGCTTTACGATTTTTATTTCACAAATAGAGTTGTATTTTGAGAATCTGCTTTCACCATGTGTCTTAGAATCGTATTATCTACTTTAGGATATTTTTGGAGATTTTTCTGAATTTATAAAAATCAGGCCAAACCGGTGTCGCCCGGTACCGGCGACATCTTCCAGGATTTTTAATTTGCAAACCAGATAGAATTTCTTCAAACCGCTTTTATATTACATCTTAGGATAATATTCTCTATTTTCTGTAATTTTTGGGCACCGTTCGGAGCTGGTTGAATTTTGGGCCAATATAATAAGAATAAAATATTATTTTTACTCTTTATTTTTCTTTTCTTTTCTTCTTCCTTCTTCTACACGTTTCCCCCACCGCCATTTTCCCACCGCCTAACCATTCACCACCTCTTCTCCCTCTCTCCCTTATAAAAATCTCTCCCCTCCTCTCTCTACCACTCAATCTCTCTCTCACTCTCTCTCCTCTCTCTCTTCTTCTTCTCTCTCTCTCTAACTCTCTCTCCATAGCCCTCTCTCTCTCCCTATCTCATGCTCTGTTCCAGGCTAGGGGCGGGGCTTGACCCGCGCCCGCGGCCAGACGATCAGTGGCCGCGCGCCACTGCGCCGCCGGCCAGGCGCCGCCGGCCCCTCCTCCTTTTCCTCTTCTTCTTCTCCTTCTTTTTCTTTTCTTTTTCTTCTCCTCCTTCTTCTACTGTCAACTCTCTTTCTCTCTCTCTCACCCTCTCTCTCCCACTCTTTTTCGCGGTCTGAACCGCCGCCGCGCCACGGCGACCGGGACCGCCGCCGGCGGGTCCCCCTGCCGCCGGCCAGCAAGGCTGGCCGGCTTGCGCGCGCGGCAGCAGCAACAGCTGCTGCTGCTGTGTTTCCTTTATTGGGTTTGGGTAAAACCCAAACCCATTAACCCTATTGGGTTAATCAAAAACCCACTACCCTAAACCAATAACCCGTTACCCATTTAACTTAAGTATTGGGTATGGGTTGTGGATCTGGACCCGACCCATTGAGAGCCAAACCCGCATCCAAACCATTAAAGGTAATTTTTTAGAAACCCCCCTGCTACTATTTATTATTTGTATTTAAATATTTTTATGACATATTTAACCCAATTTTATTACTTTTAGTACTCGGACGATATCGGGAGCATCCGGACTCCGATTTGGACGACTCTGGATCCGTTGCGATCGTGAAAAAGAGAGCGAGGAGAGACTCTGCAACAAAATGGGGTGGTGAGAGGATGAACCGGACCTTACTAGAGAAGGTTCGGTGTATATTATCCAATGCAAGGTTCGGTGTATGTTATCCAATGCAGGACTGTCAAAGAAGTTTTAGGCTGAAGCTTTGGCATATGCATGCCATCTCGTGAATAGGTTGCCGTCGTCCACAATAGGGGGGAAGACTCCTCTTGAAACTTGGTGGAAAAGCTGCTGGTGACTATGATTTGCTACGGATCTTCGGATGTCCAGCCTACTACCATGTCAGAGAAGACAAGTTGGACCCACGGGCAAAGAAAGGGGGTTTGTTGGCTTCAAGCGAGGAACCAAGGGGTTCAAGATTTGGGACCAAACAGACAACAAGTTCATACTCAGCAGGGATGTCACGTTCGATGAGGCTTCTTTAATGAAGCCTACGGTCTCTCAGCAGGTGGAGACCAGCAAGACCAAGGAGCTATTGCAGCAGGTGGAGATTGATGCAGATCCACCATCTCTAGAGGAATCAGTATCAGTTCGGATAATTCCTGAGGTGACACAGGGTAGTGATCGAGCAGTTGAAGAAGATGCTGAAGAGGATGATCAGGGTCAAGAGCAGGTCATGGGTACTGTTCCAGATCCAACTGCAGTTGATTAGTCTACAAATTCTGCATTTTTATGTCGCATTTCCCACCAGTTTATGAATAAATAGTCGGTCTAATACGTGTTTTGGTCTATATTGCAGGTACAACCAAAGTTCAAGGGCAAAGATGGAATAAGGCTAATTCAGCTCAATTTATGCTAATTAATCCCGCATTACTTGGAGGCCAAGCAAGGGATCATCTAGAAGATACATTGAACCTAGCCTCTAGCGCACATCAGACGGATCTGCGGTCGAAATTTCCCGAAATTAGATATATCTGGAAGCAGCTAAAAGCCAGACGAACGCGCGGACCAAAACCAGGGACCCAGCTCCCTGGAATTGCCGCAAAACGCGGCAAAGGCGCGGCAAAGTTAGGGAGCCACGCGTCGATTTTCGACGCGTGGCCCCGTCTCGTCTTCTGGAGCCTTCTTCTCCCTATAAATACCCCTGCAATTGCCCAGAGCGCGAGCAGTCTTCGTTTTTAGGAGTAAATCCAGATTTTTAGTGTAGTGTAGGTGAGTGTTCTTCATTTCTTTTATTTTCTTTTCTTTGTTTTTAGATCATTGTAGTAGGGCTGTGTGATTCATAGAGAGAGAGATTGAGAGGAATTGATGTAATAGAGAGTGACACTCTATGTAAAGGTGCCTCATTTCTCCTCCATTGTAATCTCCTTCTCCTTCTAACATGATTTCTTGCTAACTTTTTCTTCTCATGGCAATCTAACTACTAACCACTAACCTATCTAACCACTTACTTGATAATCCACATGAATCGGGTTGCCTCTACAAGGCCTTGTTCTTACAAGAGCCATTGATGGCCAAAGATGATGGGTTCTAACATCTAACTTGCTAACTTGCTAACTTGCTAACAAGCTAACTCTCTTATTTCATGCTCTTTTATTTCATGCTTGTAGTGTAATGAGTGATGCTTGTAATTGCTTGTTCTTGTTGCAATGTTGTGATTGTTAACCATCCATGAGCCATGCTTTGTATTGCTTCTTGAAGATAAGGATTGTGATGGTCGAGGATCAAAATGTGAGGCAACTATCTCGAAGAGATTAGCATGGTTAGTGGAGTACTTAGTAGTTAGTAGCCATGAGTTTTTCTTTTACCTTTGTTTTAGAAATCGTTTCAAGTTCCTCTTCTTATTTTCTTATCTTACTTTTCGACGTTTTCATCGCTCTCCTCACCTACCACATGCTTGTTTTCATTTTCTTTTCTTTTTCATTTTTTCAACATAGAAGAATTGTTAACATCTGACGTGACTAGAGACTGTTAATGCTTCTATCGCCTCCCTTCCCTGTGGATACGACCCGTTAAGCCAATGCTATAACGGAAGTATCGAGGGTACATTAGCACATTCGAGCTTTTCATTTGATTTCATAAATACACATTTTGAGTGCTAGTTTCCACCCCGATCAAAATTTTTGGCGCCGTTGCCGGGGAAGGGAATGGTTTTGATGTCACGTTTTTGTTAACATTGTCTTCTCTGTTTTGGTGTGCAGGGCAATATTTACAGGTTCTTAACATTGCAGAACATAAGCTAGCTTTGCCTTTCCCTGCTCTTGAAAGCAGGGACCCAGATTCCGAAGAACTGCCGCGCAACCACGGCATGTGCCGTGAACCCGCGGCAATTTTGTGAACGTTGTAATTGTTGTTGTTCTGGGATGTGTGAATTGTAATAGCTAGTTGATTTGTGCTGCTATATTTCTTGCTTTGATTGCCTACACACCATAAAAATAAAAGAACTAAAATACGGTATTTGGACGCTTTTAAAACGGTTTAGACATTTGCATTTAGGCACGTGTCAATTCAATTCCAATATACTGTATTTTGTTCTATTGTTGTGATTTGGATGGAGATGTACATATGGCATTGCATATAGCATAGGACAAACACGTGGGTGATTTATCGCTTTGTGTTATACTATTGTCTATATTGCACACTTGCACAAATTGAACTTAAGGGCAAAACCCAAACAAGATAAGGTGGGATTTCATTACCCTTCCTTGGCCCAAAAATCATCTCCCCACTCACACAACCCAAGCCCTAATAAAATTTGAATAGACGTTGGCCCCTAGGGACATTTCATCTAGGTCTAGGTCAACCCTCCTATTGGCTTGGTTTTGATTTTTCTTTTCTTTTTGTTTGTTGTTTGATTTTTCTTTTTGTTTGTGATTTTTTGTGAAATGGCATTCAACAATAACAATTCTTTCAATCCAAACATGAATCCATATTTCACACTAACTCCATTTGGATCGGATAATTCCAACCGGCGTTTCTAATATGCACCAACCAAATACACCGGGTTGGCCTTATCCGAATCAATACAACCCATACCCACATTCTTATGACTATAATTTCCAAAATAATTTCAACTCGTCACAGAGTCATTGGGGATTCACGTACCCCGAGTCAAATTCTCAATTCCTTGTCCACCATATTCACCTTGTCCACAATATTCATTTCCCGATTCCTCTTCATATACTCCTTTTTCTGAATCTCCAATTGAAGAAAAATCTGAGTTACTAAGGAGTTTAGAAGCCAATCTTCAAAGGGTCGAGCAACAACTTCAAGAAACATTTTCCCCTCCAATTCCACAGTATTTTCAAGAGTCTTACTCAGTTCCACCTCCTCATAATGAACAACCATTTGCCTTGGAAATGAGTAAAGAACTCTGTGTGAGTCCAAGCTTCAATTTCCACACATTTTTGACTCAAATTATTCACAAACTTTCCAAAATCAAGATTCTTATACTCCCATTCTAGAGCAACCATTTGTAGAAATATCACGTTTAGAAAAGAGTATAGACATCTTGCAAGAGTCTTTGTTACAATATCAAAAAACACGTGCCGAGTCTTTCAATAAGGTGGATGAACAATTGAGTCAATTGGTTAACATCTATAGGAATGAGGAGACTCTATCTTATCAACCTTTGACTAATTCAGCTATGCCACACTCTATTGATATGACTCAAGACTCTTGTCATTTTGGAAATCAAGATTCAATTTCAGCACAATCATCTGAACTTGTCCATCCCATTGACATTTTGGCAAGTTTTCCTTTTCCTGAAATTGAACTTGAGTGTGAATATGATCCTGAACTTCCACTTGATGATTCAATTTTCCTTCCTGATTCAATATGACTCCAGTGTCTTCATATGATTTCACTTCATTTCCCGAGTCAGTATTGGATCCAGTGCCTGTCCATTATGAAATTGAATCACCAATCATTCATGATGATCATATTGAACTTGACCAATTTCATACCTTTGAAAGTCCATTTGATAAATTGGTAAGTTCTCATTTTTGTGGAATTGAACTCAATGAGGAATGTGACTTTGACCCTCAAGTTTGTGATTTAGTTCAAATACCTGAATCATTATTGACTCCTGTTTTGTTACCCAATTTGAGTAACATTTTAGAGTCAGTTTTGATTCCCAACCCTCCTGAACTTGAATCACTAATCTTAGATAGTCACATTCCATCATGGGGAAATGAATGTGGACCTGAGCTTTATCTTTTTGATTTGGACCCACTTCCTGAACCAATTTCGACTCCCGAACCTTTACTTGACTTAAGTCATTTTTCTGAGTCGGTATTAGTTCCCATATTTCTCAAGTCCAAATCAATCATTCCATCTTTTCATACTCCATTCTGGGACAAGGATCTTGATAAATTTGATTCTGAAATTATTTTAGAAATTTGGACATTGGATGGGGTAAAATTCCTAATAAAATTCACACATGCATACATCTTTCTAGTGGGTTGTATCATGGAGGTTTCTGGTGGGTTCCTCAAAACCCAAAGCAAAGTTGATTGGGCCATGTTTCGTGGACCAATCCGACCACCACCGGAACCACCACCTTAAGGTAATTTTTTCCTTCCCTCTCTATTTTGTTTCATGCATACATATATCACGATGCATTGAGGACAATGCATGAAATAAGTGTGGGGGAGGTTTACTAACATAGAGTTTTTAGATTTTCTTTCTTTTACACTTCTTTAGAAATAAAAAAAATAATAATAATAAAAAAAAACTTTTTGAAATAAGAGACAAAGTTTTGATCTATTTTTAAGAAAATTAAGATGTATCTTAGAAATTAAGAAAGCCTTAATTATGACATCTTAAACCTAGTTGAAATAACAGATCTTGTTTGAGATTATAGGCTAAGTAAGTAAAATTGGTGAGATATTTTTATCTTGAATTTTTTGCCTTAGATAGTATGCACTTCACACTTACACATTTCTTGGGATGGAAACAAAGACCAAAATGCCATAAAAAAAAAAAAAAATAAATAATAAAACATCACCTATTAAGCTGGAGAATTGTGCCTCAAGAAGCATGGTTACTCACGCCTAACGGTGATCTCACTTATTAAGCTGGATAATTGTGCCTCAAGAAGCATGATTATTCACGCCTAACGGTGATTATAAATAATCCCCCTTAGTTTTGTGGCCTTTTTTACTCGAGACCTTAAACCCGAGGGATGTTTTCTCATCTGGTGCCCTAAGACTGACTGGTTTGGGAGTCATCGGTTAAAGGCTCGTTACAAGGGTGAACTAGAAAGCCTAAACTAAGGGAAGAAAAAAGAAAAATAAAAAATAAATATATATAAATAAATGGCTTGATGGTTGGAGTTGAAATCCCAGAAATTTTCACAGAGCACGGTGTGCATATTATCTAGGTTTTATGAAAGATAAAGTATTCAATCCAATTTTGAATTCTTACCTTAATTGAAGACAAGATCTTGCATGGAGACTAAGTTTAAGGGAGAATGATTATAGGTGGACTTATGACCTTAGATCACTTATATTTTTGCAAAAATAGTTCGTAAACTTGTCTCTCTTTCAAAATGAATTTTCAAAACACTAACATTTGTCTTCTTTCTTTATGGATTTTGTGGGTGCAATCCGCTGAAAATCCTCAGGAGACAACACTCCTCCTCTAGGGTAACCTAGAGATTTAACGGCTTGTTGCACGTGCTCAGTGCAATCGCGTCACCTGCGAAAGTGGTGTAATAAATTGGTAGTATAGTTTTCTTTTCTTTGTTTTGCTCGGGACGAGCAAAAGAATAAGTGTGGTGGTGTGATTAGTCTACAAATTCTGCATTTTTATGTCGCATTTTCCCACCAGTTTATGAATAAATAGTCGGTCTAATACGTGTTTTGGTCTATATTGCAGGTACAACCAAAGTTCAAGGGCAAAGATGGAATAAGAGGCTAATTCAGCTCAATTTATGCTAATTAATCCCGCATTACTTGGAGGCCAAGTAAGGGATCATCTAGAAGATACATTGAACCTAGCCTCTAGCGCACATCAGACGGATCTGCGGTCGAAATTTCCCGAAATTAGATATATCTGGAAGCAGCTAAAAGCCAGACGAACGCGCGGACCAAAACCAGGGACCCAGCTCCCTGAAATTGCCGCAAAACGCGGCAAAGGCGCGGCAAAGTTAGGGAGCCACGCGTCGATTTTCGACGCGTGGCCCCGTCTCGTCTTCTGGAGCCTTCTTCTCCCTATAAATACCCCTGCAATTGTCCAGAGCGCGAGCAGTCTTCGTTTTTAGGAGTAGATCTAGATTTTTAGTGTAGTGTAGGTGAGAGTTTTTCATTTCTTGTATTTTGATTTCTTTTTAGATCATTGTAGTAGGGCTGAGTGATTTCTAGAGAGAGATGAGTGAGGGATTGATGTAATAGAGAGTGACACTCTATGTAAAGGTACCTCCTTTCTCTTCCATTGTAATCTCCTTCTCCTTCTAACATGATTTCTTGCTAACTTTTTCTTCTCATGGCAATCTAACTACTAACCACTAACCTATCTAACCACTTACTTGATAATCCACATGAATCGGGTTGCCTCTACAAGGCCTTGTTCTTGAAAGAGCCATTGATGGCCAAAGATGATGGGTTCTAACATCTAACTTGCTAACCAAGCTAACTCTCTTATTTCATGCTCTTTTATTTCATGCTTGTAGTGTAATGAGTGATGCTTGTAATTGCTTGTTCTTATTGCAATGTTGTGATTGTTATGAACCATCCATGAGCCATGCTTTGTATTGCTTCTTGAAGATAAGGATTGTGATGGCCGAGGATCAAAATGTGAGGCAACTATCTCGAAGAGGTTAGCATGGTTAGTGGAGTACTTAGTAGTTAGTAGCCATGAGTTTCTTTTACCTTTGTTTTAGAAATCGTTTTCAAGTTCCTCTTCTTATTTTCTTATCGACGTTTTCATCGCTCTCCTCACCTACCACATGCTTGTTTTCATTTTCTTTTCTTTTCATTTTTTCAACATAGAAGAATTGTTAACATCTGACGTGACTAGAGACTGTTAATGCTTCTATCGCCTCCCTTCCCTGTGGATACGACCCGTTAAGCCAATGCTATAACGGTAGTATCGAGGGTATACTAAGCACATTCGAGCTTTTCATTTGATTTTATAAATACACATTTTGAGTGCTAGTTTCCACCCCGATCAGCAGTTGAAAGACCAAGAAGGAATACTAGGAGACCAGGTTGGCTCACCACTGATATGGTCATTGCGTATGCACTTCCAGTCGTCGAGGAGGCTATTCCATCTACCTTCAGAGAAGCTGAGATCAGTTCGGAAGCAAAGATGTGAAAAGCGGCCATGAATGAGGAGATGCTATCTCTTTACAAGAACGACACATGGGAACTCACCAAGTTGCCCAAAGGGAAGAAGGCCATAGGATGCAAGTGGGTGTATGCTAATAAGCAAGAATCTCTCCAAGAAGATGCAGTGCGTACAAGGCTCAGTTGGTGGCTAAAGGCTACGCTCAGAGGGAAGGAATTGACTATAACGAGGTATTCTCTCCTGTAGTTAAACACTCGTCAATTCGTATTCTATTGGCCTTGGTTGCGCAGAATGAGTTGGACCTTGACCAACTTGATGTGAAGACCGTTTTTCTCCACGGCGATCTTTAGGAGGAGATCTACATGACACAGCCCACATGTTACAAAACTGCAGGGAAGGAAGAGTTAGTATGCAAGCTAAAGAAGTCGCTGTACGGATTGAAGCAGTCTCCTAGACAGTGGTACAAGCGATTTGATAGCTTCATCAGAAAGAAGAAGTACACACGTAGCCACTATGATCCATGTCTGTACTACAACAGGCTACCATCAGGTGAATATATCTATCTACTTCTTTATGTAGATGATATATTGATTGCTTCGAGGTCGAGATCTGCTATTGATGCTCTGAAGAAGAATCTATCGTCAGAGTTTGAGATGAAGGACTTGGGCGAAGCTAGGAAAGTATTGGGCATGGAGATCACTAGAGACCGGAGAGTTGGCAGGGTGAGTTTGACTCAGAAGGGCTATTTGGAGAAGGTACTGCAGAGGTTTAATATCAGTAAGGATACAAAGTCTGCAAGTACACTTATGGCTCCTCACTTCAAATTGTTTGCAAAGATGTCTCCTAGGAGTGTTCAAGAGCGTGAGTATATGTCTCACGTTCCATATGCCAGTGCGGTGGGTAGCTTGATGTACGCTATGGTGTGTACGAGACCAGATCTATCACAGGCCGTCTCCATGGTGAGTCGATACATGCATGATCTGGGACAGGGTCATTGAGAAGCTGTGAAATGGATCTTGAGATACATCAAGGGTACAATTGATGTAGGCTTAGTTTTGAGAAGGACGACACTGGAAAGCAAGAGTGCATAGGGTATGTTGATTCAGACTATGCAGGTGACCTTGACAAGCGCCGGTCGACGACGGGATATGTCTTCACATTCTCACAGGCAGGCACCGGTGAGTTGGCGCTCCACACTGCAGTCTACCGTCGCTTTGTCAACCACAGAGGCTGAGTACATGGCTATGACAGAGGCCATGAAGGAGGCGATTTGGCTTCAGGGGTTGCTTGATGACTTGGGCGTGGAACAGGATCTGCTGAAGATAAACTGTGACAGCATGAGCGCCATCTACTTGGCCAGGAACCAGGTCTATCATGCAAGGATGAATCATATTGACGTCAGGTACCATTTCGTTCGGGAGATTCTGGAGGAAGGTGACATCAACCTGTTGAAGATTCACACTTTGGAGAATCCAGCCGACATGCTTACGAAGGTGGTGTCGGGAGTGAAGTTTGCACATTGCAAAGCTTTGCTCCATGTCCTTCAAATGGCTTGAGCTTGCTGAAGCTCATTTGGGTGAACTACGGACGGCTTGATCCCTTGGGCAGGGTATGTAGGCAACCATATTAGTGCAGCCGCTCTCGAGTCGATAGACAGTTCGGCTCAGATTTGGAATCTTCACCGAGGTGGAGAATTGTTGGAAAGAGAGAATATTGCTGAGGAAGTTGACATGGATTGCCGAGGGGTCGTCGAGGTGATCGCAAATGAAGTCGACGACGAAAAGGCAAATGGAGACAGCAGCAGAAAATAGCAGCAACAGTAGAACAGGTTGGGCGATCGACCGGCCCGGTCGACCGGACGTGCACAACGTGCACAAGTTGAAGCTCGGTCGACCGGTCGGTCGACTGACTGAAGTGACCCAACTCTCTGTTGGGCACCCAGTCGACCGACCGGTCGACTGGTGGAAGGGTCGGTCAACCGCCCGGTCGACTGACAGTCGGGTGCGGGTAATTTTCTACTGTTTTGAAAAATTGTGTATTTAAGGCTGTTGTTTAATTCTAGGGTTGTGAATCTGATTACTGGGGTTTTGCTGGAGCTCTCTTGCATTCAAAGAGGCTGCTAGTAATTGTAATTATCTTCCTGGTAATTAATCTCTCTTCTGGATTGCCCCGAGGACGTAGGCATTGAAGCCGAACCTCGTTAGATTTGTTTGTTTGCGTTTATGCTCTTTCTGGTGATTATTTTGTACTGTTTGGAATTGTTCTCTGTGCTTGGTGATTTAAGGGGATTTCTCTATCGGGGTTGTTGTCGCTGTGGGGCACAACAAATTTTGAGAGCTCAACTAGCTTTACAGGGACTTTATTGCGCCTTTTGTGTCCTGGGAATTTAACAGGTTTTATCCCCCTCATCCAAGAAGATCATGTGCTCAAACAAGGTCACTTCTCTTCACCGCGTTGGACGACAACACGTCTTATATGAAGCAACTGGAGCACTCCTTTTCACTGCGTTCCGTTGCGCCTTGAGGGATCGAACATCAACCACACACACGACTAAGTTCGAGACATGGCTCTGATACCTTTATAAGGACTCGGGGCACCATTCTGAAGACTAGCCTGTTAGGTGGAGTAACCCAAATCCTTATAAACTCAAGAGCATCCCCATGTCTAGCCGATGAGGGACTATTTGTTTGACCAAATCCCAACGCGACCTTCCTCCATCTCTCTCTCTCTCTCTCTCTCTCTCTCAATCTTCTTTTATTATTTTCATTGGTTTCCAAGTAATGCTTCTCGAATGATAATTAATTTTTATTCTTCAATTTATTCTTTTTAATTCAACTTGTCTCAAGTTTTAACTTCTCATAGAATCCAAATCCAATTCATTTAAATACCAACTAGATTAAGAATAAAGTTTGAATTTTAATACTGTGATTTTCTACTAGTCTCTGTGGTTCGACCCTCTTCTTGTCGCTATAGTAATTGAAAAAAAATTAAAAACAAGAATTAGTTTTTATTATTTGTGTGTGATTCAAACAACAACTAGAATTTTTACAAACATTCAAGTAGCAACATTGTGCTACTTGAATGTTTATAATATGTATTGATATATAAGCGGAGCAGATATTAAATAGAGAGGATAACACAATATCAACATCCACTTTATTTATAATAGTATGCGAAACATACAAATATTAAGAAGAGTCAATATTGATTAGTGTTATCCGTATCCGTGGACAGAGCAAATTCATATATTTCAGATCTCCGTTTACACCCCTAGGTCCACGTATTTTTCTCTTTTTTCTTTTTGAAGCTATGATGAGTTTTTTTTGTTCTACACAAAATAGTATTAAACTAAGAGATTCGAGGGATTTGTACTTATTACTAGCATGGAGTGCATGATGAGGATTTTCAAATGAAGTCTACAAGAGAGAGCATATTTTGATGAAAAACTGCAGAGGTCAAACCCCCCACGCTCTGCCCCTTTCATTAAAGTGTTGGAAAGAGAGAATATTGCTAATGAAGTTGACATGGATAACCGAGAGGTCGTCGAGGTGATCGCTAAGGAAGTCGACGACGAAAGGCGAAGGAAACAACAGCAGCAGAAAATAGCAGCAGCAGAACAGGCTCAGCGGTTGACCGGCGCGGTCGACCGCCCGCACAAGCAGGTAATCGGTCGACCGGCCCGGTCGACCGATGTGCACAACGTGCACATGGAAAGAGCTCGGTCGACCGCCCGGTCACCGACTGAAGTGACCCAACTCTCTGTTGGGCTCCCGGCGACCGCCCGGTCGACCGGTGGAAGGGTCGGTCGACCGACAGTCGGGTGCGGGTATTTTTCTGCTGATTCAGAAATCTGTGTATTTAAGGGCTGTTGTTGGTTTCTAGGGTTTGTATCCTTGACAAGGAAGAGTAGCAGCTCTCTTGCATTCAAAGAGGCTGCTAGCCATTGTAATCTTCTTCCAAAGCAATTAAATCTCTCTCTGATTGCCCCGAGGACGTAGGCGTTGAGGCCGAACCTCGTTAAATTTGTTTGTTTACGCATGTTCTTCTTCTGGTGATTGTTTTTGTGCTGTTTGGGATTGTTCTCTGTGCTTGGGAGATTCAGGGAGGGATCCTCTATCAGGTTTGTTGTCGCTGGGGCACAACAAGTGGTATCAGAGCTTCCAGGTTTCGCTTGGGATTTCTGGAGATTCGGAGGGCTCGAGATCTGATTCGGTGGAGATCGTGTGTCGATCTCAGATCAGAGGTATTGGTGTTCGTGGGATCGTGTGTCGATCTCAGGAGGGTGCAAGGAGGGCTCTTGGAATCTGTGGTGAAGTAGATCCGGAGAGAAACTCGATCTAGGGCTTCAAGGGAAAGGTAAAAATCCAATTTTTATCTGAGTAGTGATCTATTTCCAGTTGGTTGTTCTTCCACACAAATAGAGGATCAATAAATCTTAATGGCAGAAGAAATTTCTTCGATTAAGACAATGAATTCTCACCCGAGGATTGAAGTTGTCAAGTTCAACGGAACAAATAACTTCGGGATGTGGAGATTGTTGGCCCAAAGGCCTTCCACCCTAGTTTTGATGATGATTAGCTCATGTAGTTATGTTTACTAATAATCTTGTGTTGTTTAAGTTTCAGATCATTAATCAAGATATTAGTTGGTGATTAGCTTCAACAAGGAGTTTAGAAGCTTTTCATGATGTTTCCAGGGCCAAAGCTTCATGATCACACATTGCCTAGCCCATGGATGGAGTTTTGGAGCAAGTCTACTTGAAGATGAAGATCATCAAGAAGACTTAGGTATCCATAGTTTAGATAGTGTGTTTAGATCCATTTGTAAAGCTTAGTATAGTTGATATGCTCAAGTGCACAACACACAAAAGATTTATGTTTTGGTTTTTGGTTTTCATGAATAGTACATCAAAACAAGCTTAAATAGTTTTTATGTATATTAGATATGTTCTAGATATACATACATGTTTTTAACTTCCTATACAAGCTTATTTTGATGTCCCTATTCATGTGTTGAAAAATCAAGTTTGATAAAAATACAAGTGTTGGTTTTTGATAAACTTTACAAGACTCAAAAATGAATTGATATGATTAATATATGTCTTGAAATTTTTATCACAAGTTTGTGTTTCCATATAAAATGATAAAACTATTTATGGTGATTTTTAGAAGTGTTAAAAGATTTTAGAAAAATATTTTACATTATTTTTCTGACCAGGCTTCAATCAGTCGACTAGTCAACCTGACCTAGTCGACTTGGGTGAAGTCGGTCGACCGGGCCGGTCGACCGACGTGCACAAATCTGTGCACGATTGGAGGCACTGGGACGGTCGACCGCTTGGGTCGACCGGGGCACTTACAGTGCTCTCTGTTTGTTTCGGTCGACCGGCCGGTCGACCGCTGTTGCCCAACGGTCATATTTCTGACCTTTGGCGGTCGACCGGGCCGGTCGACCGTTGCCTGTCAGAGCTGCCAGCTCAGCTCTAACGGCTAGTTTTGTATTGGGGCTATATATACCCCATCTCTTCATAGTTTTTGTACAAGTTTTTAAGGGCAAAAATTTCAGACATTCTTAAGTGTTTTTAAAGAGTTTTCAAAAGTGTTTTGGGCTTTAAACTTCCAATTTGATTTGTGTTGGGTTTTGGAAAATCAAAGAAAATAGGAATTTGGGATATTTGTATTGGTTTTCATTCTCTATCTTTTACAAGAGTTTTCCTAAGTATTTTCTTTGTTGCTTGTTTCCAAAAACACCTAGTTTTCCACACTTGAGCTATATACTATCCTAATCTATTAGGATCATTTGTTTTTGTGGAAAAAAAGAGAAAAAGAGAAGTATTTGAGGTTAAGCCTCTAAGTTGTAAACCCTCCTTGCTTTAGTTGTATCCCTCTTTGGTAGAGGTTGATCGGAGTGGTATTGTGGTTGGATCCCTCTTCGGTAGAGGTGATTGTGTTTGTATTGGCTACGGGCCTTATCCCTCTTCGGTAGAGGTGGATTGTGGTTGTATAGCCTCGGTGGCTTTGTAAGGATTGAGAGAGAGTTCGGTACTCCTATAGTGGATTGGAAATCCTACACGGTGGTGTAGGCGGGGATGTAGAGCAAGGGTACTCGAACCTCGAAACATATCATTGTGTTTGCGTTTGATCCACTTGTCTCTAAACTCTCTCTCTTTACATTTGTACAAAGCATCATACTTCATTCATATCATATTTGCTTGTGTTGAGCATAATTCATATTGTCATATCATATCTATTTGCTTGTGTTATGCCTTGCATATATTCTTATTGCTATTCATCCTTATTTGCTTGGCTTGCTTGTGTGTGTGCCAACTTATACTCAACCAACAAGAGCTTCACATAGCACCTCAACCCATTCAAGGGGAATCAAGAGGAGTTAGTCCAGAGCCCTTCACGGGAAATTCGGCTACACTTGTTGTGTTGTATTAAGTTTGTGCAAAATTTGCATTAGCTTCCGCATTTAGCGCACTTAGTTTTGTATTTAGTTTTAGATTAGCACAAATACCTATTCACCCCCCCTCTTGGTGTTTTTCTTTCAATTGGTATCAGAGCTAGTTCTCCTGATACTTAGGCTTAACATCTTAGGAGTAAGATCCTTTGTTTGCTAATCTATTGTTTGCATTTGCTTGTTTGCACACATATAGTTTACCATGGCCTTCATGACCCCACCTATGTTTGACCCTTCCAACATTCATGTTTGGAAGATTAGGATGACCGTTTATTTACAAACCCTAGGTCATAAAGTTTATCTTGCTATTACCAAGGAATCCTTCCTTAGTGATCGCAATCATATAGGGGCCAATGCACAAGCCCTAGAGGCCATTAGAAGCACTTTATCTAAAGATTATCTTTTACGTATTTCTAACCTTGATTCCGCTTTTGCAGTGTGGAACAAGTTAACAACAACCACCACCACCTCCGAGCTTCAAGTGCAAATCCAAGAAGAAGAATCTAGTGGAGAATCCGATTCACAATGCTTCATGGTCCAAGGAATGACCCTTGAGGTACATTCGGAACCCCACTTAGATGATAGTGATGATTGCCCTAGTTCTTCGTGTGATGATTATGATGCTCATGCCTTAAATGAAGAACTATCTATTTTTGTGAAAAATTAATAGAAAAATATAAAATGTTGAAAAAGAAAAGTCTAGGACTTGAAAAAGAAAATAAGAGTTTGCATGCTAGACTTAACAATGTTTTGCAAAGAAGGTTGAGGTCTATAATGAAAGGGATTCATTGAGATCTCAATTAGAACTTGCACTTAAAGAAAATGAGTTTTAAAGTCTAAAAATAATTGTGAAACAATTTTGAAGAAAAATGAAAACTTGTCTTCAAAAATTGATTTTGTTTTAAAAGAGAATGTTGATTTGAAAAATAAAATTATTTCCATTTCAAATGATTTAGATGTGTGTTTAAAGAAAAATGTTATTTTGCAAAATAAGATTGATGCACATGTTTGCCATGCTAGGGTAGTTTCACAAACTCCACTCATTGCATGCTCCACTTCTTCTTTGATTGAAAATGATATAAATATGTTGAAGAAGAAAATGGATTGTTTGGGCTCCACTATGAGCCAATGTGCCATGAACCACACACGCTTGGAAACCTTGGTTCGTAAGAAACAAGTTCCAACTTTTATGCATGCACACCCTCCACGGCATACACATGCTCCACACGGACACCATCAACACATGTATGCTCATGTGTACACATGTACACATTGTGGCCGAAAAGGCCATCTTGCTAAATTTTGCTATGATCGTTTACTTGTTGAGAATTTAGTAAAGAAGTTTGTTTGGGTTAGAGAAGGTACTAACCCCCATGGACCCAAGAAGATATGGGTACCAAAGACCACCCCTCCTATTATTTTTGATGTAGGTGTGGGCTCTCACATGACGTGAGAGTGATGACACCTTGGAGTGGATGCGTTCCGTGCTTAAAGAAGATCAATTAGATGCATCACTTTCAAGGGAAGCTTTGGTGGAGAGGACCACCTTTGTTTTGGAGAAATAGAGCGGTGCCCTCATTGGTTTTGGTATCGAATCTCTAACTCCTTATGTTTACATGCTTTCCATGTTTATCTTTCATAGCATGATTTGATGTTTAGTGATCATCATGAATATGCCATGTTAATTAGATTAGTGTTATATTTATTAGTTGGTTGAAACATCCATGTTTTATATGGACATATATTTTTGTGTTTTCACCTTGGTTAAACTAATTTGTATGACCTAGATCTAATGCACATGCATGTACATCTTGATCATATATGATTTGTATTTCATATTTTTGATGTTTTATAGCATGTTTCATTGTTTATGGATTAGTATGTAAATGCCATGATTATTAGATCCTTGATATACATGTATAGTATTTGTGACACACTTGCTTGCATGAACCCATTCTTAGTGTTCTCACTTTTGTTTAAGCTATAATGTACATCATGAATCTAATACATGTGAATTTACATAGTAATCATGTTTTAATTTTATCATGATGATTTTATATTGTATTTTGATGCTCCATGTTAAGATTACTTGTTTAGATGTTAGTTTTCATTAAGACTAGGATTTATACTTGTGCATATAGTGGGCCACAAATAAAATTATATATGTTTGAGCTTGAATGCTTATTTGAACCCATTAGATGTGCTAGTATAGTCTAGTTTTGATGATTCATACATTTTAAACTTGTATTCCTATTTTTGAATTTGTTTTATGAGTTTTTCACTTCATGTATATGGTTGTATTGCCAAACTTTAAGATATACATGTATACCCCTTGAGTCATTTGCCTTTCATGCAAATCTATATATATGGACTCAATTGTGTTTTTAGATATGTATGTATACTTTAGTTTGTGTATAGACATACATATGCCATGAAGATTAAATAAGTTTTAATGATTTTCGTGTTTTCTTGTTTAAAGGAATAATTGAGCTTAATGAAAATTTTCATGATTATGATATTCACACTTTATATGTACACTCACTTTTATTGCTTACTCATGTTTTGTTTTCATGGGTCAAAATTGTGCTCAATTGGATTAGAGTGTTGATTTTCATGTGGATTTCTTATTTCATGAAAAACTATTTTGTTGTATTCCGTGCTTGAAGGATTTCGTACTAGTTAAAAGTTTCTCCATTTGACTAGTTCGTATTCTTCAACTTGGTAGTGATTTTCAAACAAAACTATTTTCAAATCTATTTTTGAAAACCCCTACCTTCAAGGGCGGATGGATGGGAGATCATGGTCTTGTATGCTTTAAAAATGAAAATCATTTAAAACTTGAACCTTGATTGGGAGGTATAGTAATATGATGTATACACTTGAACTTATTGCTATGTCAATTGGTATCATTGAACTCTTTCAATTGGTATCATTTTGATCTTTTTGTATACTCATATGTTTATTGTGTATGTATATTTTCAATTGGTATCATCTATTGGTGATTGGTACTCATTCTACTTCATACACATATACTTGTTCAATTTGTGCTTAAGATATAAATTTTTCACAAAATCTTGTTTATGCTAGTGCTTGAGCTTCATTTTGTTTCAAATTGATCACTTTTAAATTGGTATCAAGCTCATGCATCATTTTAGTTGGTATTTCATAAAGGGAGAGAAAATTTAATTTTGTCTTTCAATTGGTGATTTTTCAATTGGTATTTGTTTCCCACTCCCTTACTTTATGATTGAAAATTTCATATTGGCATCATATGTTTAATATGAAAATTATTTACAATTGGTATCAAAATTTTGTTTAAACATTCAAAATTTATTATGTTTAATATCAATTGGTATCAAATTTTTTTTTGTGTTTTGTTTAAAATTGGTATCAATATTTTTCTTGTTTGTTTCCTTTCAATTGATATCCAAATGGATTGTCACCCCTTATTGATCTTGTTTTTGTTTTTAGACAAAAGGGGGAGAACATTGTTTTATTGTTTTGATTGACATAATAGGGGAGAAAAATTTTTACCCCTCATTATTATTTATTGTTTTGATTGTTTACCCCTTTGTTGATGATTGACAAAAAGGGGGAGAATAATTTGGTGTTTATATATGCATACTTATGTGTTTTTGCATATATTAAGTTTTATTGGTAAGTTTTATTGGTATCTAGAGCATCTAGTATTTTTGTTAATATTTTATTAATTTAATTGGTAACTAGAGCTTCTAGAACATGTGTTTGTGTTTTATGCATATTGATGCATACATGTTTATGAACATTCATTGCATATATCTTATTTGTTTATACTTATTTGTTTATGCATGAGTTAAGGGGAGCTTCTTTGAAGCTTAACTTTAATCCATGCATATATAACTCCATGAGTTTTGTCATCATCAAAAAGGGGGAGATTGTTAGCCCAAAGGCCTTCCACCCTAGTTTTGATGATGATTAACTCATGTAGTTATGTTTACTAATAATCTTGTGTTGTTTAAGTTTCAGATCATTAACCAAGATATTAGTTGGTGATTAGCTTCAACAAGGAGTTTAGAAGCTTTTCATGATGTTTCCAGGGCCAAAGCTTCATGATCACACATTGCCTAGCCCATGGATGGAGTTTTGAGCAAGTCTACTTGAAGATGAAGATCATCAAGAAGACTTAGGTATCCATAGTTTAGATAGTGTGTTTAGATCCATTTGTAAAGCTTAGTATAGTTGATATGCTCAAGTGCACAACACACAAAAGATTTATGTTTTGGTTTTTGGTTTTCATGAATAGTAGATCAAAACAAGCTTAAATAGTTTTTATGTATATTAGATATGTTCTAGATATACATACATGGTTTTAACTTCCTATACAAGCTTATTTTGATGTCCCTATTCATGTGTTGAAAAATCAAGTTTGATAAAAATACAAGTGTTGGTTTTTGATAAACTTTACAAGACTCAAAAATGAATTGATATGATTAATATATGTCTTGAAATTTTTATCACAAGTTTGTGTTTCCATATAAATGATAAAACTATTTATGGTGATTTTTAGAAGTGTTAAAAGATTTTTAGAAAAATATTTTACATTGTTTTTCTGACCAGGCTTCAATCAGTCGACTAGTCAATCTGACCTAGTCGACTTGGGTGAAGTCGGTCGACCGGGCCGGTCGACCGACGTGCACAAATCTGTGCACGATTGGAGGCACTGGGACAGTCGACCGCTTGGGTCGACCGGGGCACTTACAGTGCTCTCTGTTTGTTTCGGTCGACCGGGCGGTCGACCGCTGTTGCCCAACGGTCATATTTCTGACCGTTGGCGGTCGACCGGGCCGGTCGACCGTTACCTGTCAGAGCTGCCAGCTTAGCTTTAACGGCTAGTTTTGTATTGGGGCTATATATACCCCATCTCTTCATAGTTTTTGTACAAGTTTTTAAGGGCAAAAATTCCAGACCTTCTTAAGTGTTTTTAAAGAGTTTTCAAAAGTGTTTTGGGCTTTAAACTTCCAATTTGATTTGTGTTTTGGGTTTTTGGAAAATCAAAGAAATAGGAATTTGGGATATTTGTATTGTTTTCATTCTCTATCTTTTACAAGAGTTTTCCCAAGTATTTTCTTTGTTGCTTGTTTCCAAAAATACCTAGTTTTTCACACTTGAGCTATCTACTATCCTAATCTATTAGGATCATTTGTTTTTATGGAAAAAGAGAGAAAAGAGAAGTGTTTGAGGTTAAGCCTCTAAGTTGTAAACCCTCCTTGCTTTTGTTGTATCCCTCTTTGGTAGAGGTTGATCGGAGTGGTATTGTGATTGGATCCCTCTTCGGTAGAGGTGATTGTGTTTGTATTGGCTACGGGCCATATCCCTCTTCGGTAGAGGTGGATTGTGGTTGTATAGCCTCGGTGGCTTTGTAAGGATTGAGAGAGGAGTTCGGTACTCCTATAGTGGATTGGAAATCCTACACGGTGGTGTAGGCGGGGATGTAGAGCAAGGGTGCTCGAACCTCGAAACATATCATTGTGTTTGCGTTTGATCCACTTGTCTCTAAACTCTCTCTCTTTATATTTGTGCAAAGCATCATACTTCATTCATATCATATTTGCTTGTGTTGAGCATAATTCATATTGTCATATCATATCTATTTACTTGTGTTGTGCCTTGCATATATTCTTATTGCTATTCATCCTTATTTGCTTGGCTTGCTTGTGGTGTGCCTAACTTATACTCAACCAACAAGAGCTTCACATAGCACCTCAACCCATTCAAGGGAATCAAGAGGAGTTAGTCCAGAGCCCTTCACGAGGAATTCGGCTACACTTGTTGTGTTGTATTAAGTTTGTGCAAAATTTGCATTAGCTTCCGCATTTAGCTCACTTAGTTTTGTATTTAGTTTTAGATTAGCAAAACACCTATTCACCCCCCTCTAGGTGTTTTTCTTTCAGAGATGTGAGGTTATGGATGCGCTGATGCATCGAACCTCGAAGATACTCTCCTATTGGAGAAGAAGAGCACGACCACTGATGAAGAGTGGGCAAAGATGAACAAGTCAGCATGTGGATTGATACGTTCATGTTTGTCGCAAGACATAAAATACCTTGCGCAACATGAGACGTCGGCGAAGAATCTGTGGGAAACCCTTGCGAAGAAATACCTGACTAAGAGTGTTGAGCCCAGGTTGCAGCTTAAGAGTAAGCTGTACAGTTTTCAAATGAAGAAGGGGAGCACAGTGAATGAACACATCAACCGATATATTAAGCTTCTTACAGACTTGGTAAACGTGGATGTCACGATAGATGAGAAAGATAAGGCGATCATCTTTCTGAACTCACTCCCGGCGGAGGAGTATGAGACATTCACTTTGACCTTCATCAATGGAAGGCAGACCTTGGATTATGATGAGGTGTCGTCTGCACTGACTAGTTATGAGACGAGGAAGAAGGAGAGACATCCTTCTAGGTCAAGCTCATCGGCGGAGGCACTAGAAGTAAGAGGCAGAAGTTCATCGAGGAAGGGCAAGGAGGTTAGAGGAAGATCAAAGTCCAGGCCGAGTTTCAGAAATCTGAAAATAAATCAGTGTGCCTTGTGCAAGGAACTAGGACACTGGAAAGCAGAATGCCCGAAGGCCAAAGGTAAGAAGGTGGAGTCAAAGACCGAAGCGAATCTCGCACAGGCGGATGGATCGGATGATGACTCATCGGTGTTCTCTCTCTCGGTTACTAACCCTACAGTTTGTAACTCAGATAGTGCTGAGTGGATCTTGGATAGCGGAGCCACCTATCATGTGTGCTCTAACAGGGCCTGGTTTTCTAGCTTTGAGAAGCTGGATGGATGTTACACGGTCATAGGGATGACATCCGTGTAATATAGAAGGGATGGGTACAGTCCGCATCAAGATGGATGATGGGATAGTTCGAGAGTTGAAGGACGTGAGGTATGTACCTCAGCTCAAAAGGAATCTTATCTCAGTTGGCACTTTGGAAGCATCGGGCATGGTGATATCTGTTCGAGATGGCGATCTCAGGATGTTCAAGGGCTCGATGGTGGTGATGAAGCGCGTCCGCCGAGGCAACCTCTACTACTTGAAGGGTAGTACGATTACAGATCAGGTGGAGACTTCGAGTTCCTCAGATGATGGTGGCCCGGAGGTCTGGCAGGGAAAGGTCGGACAGAAGAAGAAGAATCTTTGCGTGCTCCTGCAAAGAAGGAAAGGAAAGGTGCTGCTACCTGCAAGTTGGAAGGTGGACACAGTGTTCTGGACAAGAAGAAGGTGAGATTCAGCACCAGTACTCATCGACATGAAGGTCTTCTTAATTGTGTTCACATGAGCGTATGGGGACCTGCTAAGACGTCATCGCTTGAAGGTCACAGGTACTTTGTCTCATTTATTGATGGTTCATCTAGGCAGGTTTGGATATATCCCATGAGACAAGGGTTGAAGCCCTAGATGTGTTGTGAAGTGGAGAGAAAGAATGGAGAGGCAGATAGGTAGGAAGATAAAGGAGCTTCATATTGGTAATGTTGGAAAGGACATGTACCAGTTCCTACGATTTGGCCAGAACACAGGCATTGCAACTCACTTCACGACAGGTACAGATGGGTTGGCTAAAGATGTAGTCCGTTCCTTGCTGGAGGAGGTTCGGAGGCTGTTGTCTAATGCAGGATTAGACAGGTCATTTTGGACTGAGGCGACTGAGTATGCTAGCCATCTCATGAACAGATCGACTGCGTTGGAGGTAAAGCTCCATTGGAAATTTGGTCTGGGAAAGCTGCTCAAGATCATGGTGTGCTGCGAGAGTTTGAAGTCCGGCCTACTTTAGTGCCAAGAATGGCAAGGTGAATCCGCGAGCAAAGAGGTTTGTCTATTTGGGCGTCAAGGGAAACAGCTATAGGTTGTGGGACCCCGAAGACAAGAAGATCGTGATGAGCAGGAATGTCACTTTTGGAGAGACTCCAGGGTTGAAGTCTATCGTCTCTCAACAGGTGGAGAGGACGAAGACCAAGGAAGGATCGCAGCGGGTGGAGGTTGATGCTACTCCATCATCTCCAGTTGGTTCGGCATTAGAGGAGACTTCACCGGATGTGACACTGGGTGAAAATCATGAATCCAAGATTGATGCTGAACAGGTTGAAGACATTGCAGAGGATGTCGAGTTATTTGTAGCTATTGGAACAAAGGTGAAACCACGCTTGTGGGGAAAGAAGCATGAATCTCAAGCTTGTGATCGTGACAAGCTGAAGTTGAAGGCCGTTGTCCTCCATGATGGTCGGGAAGAGGTTCATATGACTCGGTCAGACAGGTTCACTGCTGCAAATAGAGGTGCAAGTGCTTGAGCTTGTTGAAGCTCATCTTTAAATAAACTACGGTTGGCTTAATCCTTTTGGGCAAAGGTACGTAGGCAGCCGTAAAGGCGCAGCCATTTGGTGATGCAACTCTTATGAAGCTATTTGGGTTCTCGAGAAGCTGTTATGGATCTTCACGTAGAGGTGAAGAGTTGTGGCTGATGGAACTTCACGTAGAGGTGGAGGGGCTTCACGTAGAGGTGAAGTGTTATGGCCAGTTGGACTTCACGTAGAGGTGAGGTGTTTTGGTCTCAATGAACAGGTTAATCTTCCGGAGAGAAGATGTTGTGCTTGCATAAGAGTGATGTGCATCCAGTTGTAGCCGATGATGTTTGGTGTGTTCTATGCAGACTTGGCTGGACCGTCAGTAGAAGACAGGAAGACTAGATAGAGCTGGTTAGTTGGAGAGTCAGTGTTGGCTCGTGTGGAAGTCTTCGTGAGGTCGTGAAGTTGCAGAGTAGAAGCCAGTTGCTGATCGGCATGTATGAAAATTCTCCTAAGGTGAAGTGCAGGGAAAACATGTGTGATGTTTTCCAGTGGACAGCTGAGCTATAGATTCCAAGCCGAGATCGTGTGTCGATTTCATCGAGATCGTGTGTCGATTTCGTCCGGTGCGCGCAAGCCGAGATTGTGTGTCGATTTCGCCAGGTGATAGACTGGGGTTCGTTGGAGATCGGCTCAGATTTTAGGAAAAATCTTCGCCGAGGGGAGAATTGTTGGAAAGAGAGAATATTGCCAAGGAGTTGACATGGATAGCCGAGAGGTCGTCAAGGTGATCGCCAAGGAAGTCGACGACGAAAGGCGAAGGAAACAACAACAGCAGAAAATAGCAGCAGCAGAACAGGCTCAGCGGTCGACCGGCGCGGTCGACCGCTCGCACAAGCAGGTAATCGGGTCGACTAGCCCGGTCGACCGATGTGCACAATGTGCACATGAAAAGAGCTCGGTCGACCGCCCGGTCGACCGACTGAAGTGACCCAACTCTCTGTTGGGCACCCGGTCAACCGCCCGGTCGACCGGTGGAAGGGTCGGTCGACCGCCCGGTCGACCGACAGTCGGGTGCGGGTATTTTTCTGCTGATTCGGAAATCTGCGTATTTAAGGGCTGTTGTTGGTTTCTAGGGTTTGTATCCTTGACAAGGAAGAGTAACATCTCTCTTGCATTCAAAGAGGCTGCTAGCTATTGTAATCTTCTTCCAAAGCAATTAAATCTCTCTCTAATTGCCCCGAGGACGTAGGCGTTGAGGCCGAACCTCGTTAAATTTGTTTGTTTGCGCATGTTCTTCTTCTGGTGATTGTTTTTGTGCTGTTTGGGATTGTTCTCTGTGCTTGGGAGATTCAGGGAGGGATCCTCTATCAGGTTGTTGTCGCTGGGGCACAACATAAAGAGTACAATGAAACCAGGAGAGTAAAAAGAGGTTTACTCCTTTCAAAATAAGTAATACAACATCGATAACATAGAAGTAGCATCCCCATGGGTTTGTAGATTTTGTTGTATGCCTTGGAAGAGTTTGACTACGTCATTCTGAGTGCTACATTAGCCATGTTCGCTGCTAAAATCCTCATGTCTCCCTTTGTGGTTTAGGGTTCACTGCGTGACATTGAATGTTATTTTGTCAAATAAAATCCTAATAGCTATAATGTCATCTAATGATAGCCCTCTACAAAGGGTACAACTCCAGTTGGTGTACAGTGATGTTCTTGCATGAATCTAAAATTGTATGGTTTCTCTCTAGCTAAATCGCCCAGCAAAGTTTACATATTTCCCACAAAGTGTGTTCTCTGTGGTTCCTCTCCAAGATGTGAATAAGAACTCAACTGCAAGACTTTATTTATTACTCTCTCTTTTTGATAAAAGAATTAGTGGTTTGACCCACGAGTTTGTGTTCTATTATTAGTCTAGTGGGCATCCTTTGCCTTCCCAGTCTTGTTGCGCCCTTGCAGCCAATGTCGACCAATGTCCTCCTACAAAGTCTAAATGGAAAATTTAGCTGAAAAATCTTTACTGTTCTATTCCTTGCAGGCTGATGACACAGTTACTAGAGCTCACTAATTTTATCTTAATTAGGTTGTTTCTTGCATGATGGCATCATTGATGTAAGCCAAAGAAAAGCCTCAACTCAGAGGGATGCATTTGCATTCTAAATTGATTTTCCCTACAAGAACGAGGGAGCTCACATATTTTTCTTTGCTCAGCTATTTCAAGCTTCCAGTCGTTGATAACAGCTGTGAAAGGCCTTCTCTCCATTGTGTTTGGTTTAGAGGCTTTGACTTCGATTGTCATCTGTTCCTAATCCATTAACCTTGGGCACCATCTCTGCTGGAAGCATTCTTTTTCATTACAATTTTTAGAAGGCAGAAGTTAAATTTAAGAAGGTTGAGATCTCATGTTAATTATCTTAGTGATACCATATGTGTTGGCCCGAAGGCCCATCACTCTAGTTTTGATGATGATCAACTCATGTAGTTATAGTACTAATGATCTTGTGTTTAATTAGTGACAGATTTATGATCAAGATCTTAGTAGGTGCATAGCTTCAACAAAGGATTTTGAAGTCAAGTTTTGGAGCTAGCACGGTTTGATCCAAGAGCCATTGGATCGTGTTTGGACCAAGTCAAGAAGATGAGAAGACTTCAAATGAAGACTTCAAGAAGATGAAGACTTGTGTCTAGGTTTGTTTTTATAAGATTTTGTTTTTAGATAAAATGTAAAGGATAGAATAGTTGGTGGATTGCTCAAGTATATCATAATACACACACACTCTTGATTTAGTTTGTTTAGAAAAGATTTTTTTTCTCTTTGAAAAAATATCTTTTTGGTTTTGGTATTCAAGTTTATATGTTTTATCCAAAACCATGTTTAGTGCTTAATGTCAAAAACATAGATATTTCACCATGTTTGTGTAGTGGATCATATCCATACACTCTATGCTTTCAAAGTTGTTTAAATATCTTGTTTTTGTATTTGGTGAAGTTTTGGAAAACAAGTTTTTTGAAAAATCAAGTTTGGAAAAAATACTGTTCTCATTTGAGCCAATTTTTCATATTACAAAAATAGTCCAAATCATTTGTAACATGCCTTGATTTTGTGCAAGCATGTTTGTTTATCAAAGTATATTGATAAAACTATTATTGTAGATTTTCTATGATTTTATGGGATTTTATTTAAGCCAAAAAGACCAAGTTTTTAATCCCTTAACATTGTTTCCTGGCTTCAGCCGGTCGAACCTCAGCTTGAAGTCGGCCGACCGTCACGGTCGACCGACGTGCACAGACGTGCACGCCAGTTCTGGCAGGAGGGCCGGTCGACTGACCCGGTAGACCGTCAGAGAGCTCTGCTCTCTGGAAAGGCCCCAGTCGACCGGACGGTCGACCGGACAGAGAGACTTGCTCTCTGTATCCTGGCCTCGGTCGACCGACCGGTCGACCGATGGCACAACGGTCTGAAATATGACCGTTGGCCGGTCGACCGGGCAGTCGACCGACAGTTCTGTCAGACCCCAACGGCTAGTTTTTCTAGCTCTATAAATTGGGGCATTTGGGGCTGTTTTCCCCAAGATTTTCAAGTGGATTTTTCACCAGTTTTTCCAACTCTTTTAAGAGGTTTTCTCCACTTGTTTTAGAGCAAATATTTTCAATCAAAGGAGAGTTTTATCAAGAGTGTTTAAAAAGAGATTTCTTGAGTTTTCCTCCACCATTCTCATCCTTATTTTTCTCACACAAACACTTGAGCTATCCATTGACATTCATCCTATAGGAGTATTGTAGTGAGAGTTTTTATAGGTGATCAAAGTGTTTAGATCACAAAGAGATCTTTTTCTTGTTTCTTTGAGGAGGCGGACGAGTGCGTTCGCGGTTTTTTAGAGTTCGTGTGTGAACTCTTTGTTTGAGGTGCGGCCTCGGCGAGCTTTGGGGCTCGCGGTGTGTACGGGACTAGGGAGTCCGAGGGCTTGTAGGTGTTGCGGCACCGAGGATCCATTGGGATCGAGCATAGTGGAAATCCTTCATGTGTCGAAGGCAGGGATGTAGAGCAAGGGTGCTCGAAGCTCGAAACAAATCCCTTGTGTTTGCGATTGCTCACACACTCTCTCTCTCTCTCCCTCTCTCTCTCTCTCTCTCTCTCTGTCTCTTGTTTATATCTTGCATGCTATTAATTGTCTTATCTTTACATGCTTGATATATTGTGTGCTTAATTGATATTCATGTTTGGGTTTGTTTGCTAACACTTGTATTTAACCAAGAGAGCTAACGCGGCACCTCAACCCTTATCTAGGGGAATCTAGAGGAGTTAGTTCAGAGCCCTTCACGGGGAATTCGGCTACACTCTTGTGTTATACGTGGTGTTTAGTTTAAATAATTTGTTTAGGTCATAATAGTTTTTAATTCCGCATTATTTGGCATTTAGTGACCATTAGATTAGCCATCACCTATTCACCCCCCTCTAGGTGATCCTACAATTGGTATCAGAGCCAAGTGCTCTGAATTTGGGTCTTACAACCTAGAGTTAAAGATCCTCATTTTTTGGCTAATCACAATATTTGTACACACACCATGGATTTCATGTCACCACCCATGTTTGACATTCTTAACATCCAAATTTGAAGGTTAAGATGTCTATGTACCTCAAAGTCCTAGGCATTCATGTTTATCTTGCTACCACTAAAGATTCATATGTTAATAGCAAGAATAATGAGGCTAATGCAAAAGCCCTTCATGCTTTAAAGTCTACCCTAAATGATGATTATTTATCTAAGGTTTCTAATGTTGATTCGGCTTTTGTAGCTTGGAACATCATCACCTCCCTTGACGAAAAGGATCTATATTATGCCGGGAGCGATTCGGATGTTGAAAGTGACGTCTCCAACAAGTGCTATATGGTCCAAGGGGATAACCCCCTTGAGGTAACTACCGAATCCGAGGTAGAAGATGTTAACATGTCATATGATGAGCTTTCATCTTTTTGTCAACTTTTGTTAGAACAATATGACATGCTTAAGAAAGATAATAAAAATTTGAAAAAGAAATTTGATTGCATGCTTAATGAAAAAGATTCATTAGAAAATAATTGCATGCATTGAAAAAGAGAATGATGTTTTGAAAAATGAGAATATTTCCTTGCTTTCAAAATTGAATGATCTTTGTGAAGGAAACACTAATTTGAAAAATGAAATTATTTTGGTGGAAAAACAAAAGGAAGTTGCTTTTCAAGAAAAGAACTCTTTGAAAAGAAAAATTTTTGAAAAAGAAAAAGAATTTGTTTCTAAAAAGAACAAGAAAAATAGTTTTATATCTCATCATACTTTACATGCCACCACAAATGAGATAAATATTTTGAAAAATAAAATGGATTGTTTGAGCTCTACTTTGAGCACATGTGCATTTAACCATAAAAGGTTCGAGTCTTTGTTTTCAAAGAAACAAACTCCACATTCTCATGCACATCATCATGCATATGCTTATGTTGCACGCCACGATCATACACATACACATAAGCATCCTAAGGTGTACAAGTGTACACATTGTGGCCGCAAAGGCCATTTAGCAAAGTTTTGTTATGACAAGTTGCATGTTTTAATTTTGCTAAAAACAAAAATGTTTGGGGTCCTTATAAGACTAACCCCAAGGACCCAAGAAAAAAATGGGTACCAAAACCCCCACCGTGTGTTTTTGATGTAGGTGAGGGCTCTCACACGACATGAGAGGAATGGTGCCTTGATGGTGGATGCACATGGACTTGATGGACATATATATAGATGCATCGCTATCAAGGAGGTTTGGTAGGTCAACCACCATGTTTGGAGTTTTGGAACATAGTTCCTTAGTTGGTAACTATTTCTAAACTCTTAGTTTATTTACATGCTTATTCATTTTTGACATCATATAGCATGTTCATGTTTTGTGCTTCATGTGGTAAATACTAGTTTAAATGTAGTGTTTATCAAAACTTGTATTTATACATGTACAAATAGTGAGAACAAATTGATTCATATATGTTTGCACTTCATGCTCATTTGTACCCACTATATGCACATGTATAGCTTAGTTTTGATGATTCTCTCATTTACACTTGTTTTGCCTATTTTAATGATTTACTTCATGTATATGCAATTTTTTATTCAAATCTAATAAATATACATGTATACCCCTTGAGTCATTTGCCTTCATGCAATATATATTATGGACTCTTTTATGTTTGGATATGTATGCATATTGTTAGATTTAGATAAATCATACATATACCTAGAAGTTTGTTTTGTTTTAATCAAAAATGAATTTTTATGTTTTGTTTGATAAAAGTAAAAGATTCATGTTTGTTTTGAGCATTATTGTTTATTTTCATGAAAATGCTAAACATACGATTCTTGTACACTCACACTTTATTTGTTTTATTCATGACTTTGTTTCATGATTATTTTATGAGCCTTATCGTCTTGAGTGTCAACTCTTGTGTATTTGGTATGATTCATGAAAAACATATGATTTTCTTTCATGTTTTTGAAGGATCTTTAACTAGTTTTTCAAAAAAAAATTAATTTAACTAGTTATTTATTCTTCAATGTTTTATGAGTTATACACATGATCCTATTATTGTTTCAATTGGTATCATTGAATCATTTCAATTGGTATCAATTTGACTCTATTTTTGTATACACTCATATTTTGTTTTCTTATATATGTATGTATCAATTTCATTTGGTATACTCATTTTTCATACATATATATGAGTTATTTGTGCTTGAGTTAAAATTATTTTACATGTTTAAAGCACAAAGTTGTTTATGATAAGAAAATAAAATTTTAAGAAAAATTCTCAAGATTTGTTTTATTGAGAAAATTCAGAATTTTGTTTTATAAAAAAAAAACTCTCAACATTTTGATTTGTATTTCCTATATACAAGGAGAGCTTAACATCTCTTCTACATATAGATTCATGTTGAGTGTATTGTATATTGAGGAGCTTGACAACTCTTCTCTATGTGATACACGTGGTGTAGGGGGAGCTTCACAACTCCTCTTATGTATTACATAATATGTGTTATGTGAATTGAGGCTTGTCATCCCTTTTTCATGTAATACATATGTGTAGGGAAGCTAACTTAGCGTCTTCCTCTTCATGAATGTATATCGCATATAATCCTTTATTGATTGATTTATGTTTACCCCTTCATTAGTTCCTTGTTTCGGACAAAAAGGGGGAGAAAAATTTGATGATTTTTTTTTACTTTAACCCCTTTGTTGATGATTGATAAAAAGGGGGAGAAGTATTTGAGATATATGCATGTTTTCCTTACTTAAGGGGGAGAAGTATTTGTTTTCCTTGCTTAAGGGGGAGTAGTATTTGTGTTTATGCATATATGTTTTGTTTTGCAAATAGGAGAAAAAGATTTAGTGATTTTGTTTTATGCTTGTTTAACATGTTTACTCTTTCATTTGCATACATGTTTATGAGCATACATTGCATATTTATTTGTTTATTTGTTATGCATGAGTTAAGGGGGAGCTTCTTTGGAGTTTTACTTTAATCCATGCATATATAACTTCATGAGTTTTGTCATCATCAAAAAGGGGGAGATTGTTGGCCCAAAGGCCCATCACTCTAGTTTTGATGATGATCAACTCATGTAGTTATAGTACTAATGTCTTGTGTTTAATTAATGACAGATTTATGATCAAGATCTTAGTAGGTGCATAGTTTCAACAAAGGATTTTGAAGTCAAGTTTTGGAGCTAGCACGGTTTGATCCAAGAGCCATTGGATCGTGTTTGGATCAAGTCAAGAAGATGAGAAGACTTCAAATGAAGACTTCAAGAAGATGAAGACTTGTGTCTAGGTTTGTTTTTATAAGATTTTGTTTTTAGATAAAATGTAAAGGATAGGATAGTTGGTGGATTGCTCAAGTATATCATAATACACACACACTCTTGATTTAGTTTGTTTTAGAAAAGATTTTTTTTTTCTTTTTGACAAAATATCTTTTTGGTTTTTGGTATTCGAATTTATATGTTTATCAAAACCATGTTTAGTGCTTAATGTCAAAAACATAGATATTTCACCATGTTTGTGTAGTGGATCATATCCATACACTCTATGCTTTCAAAGTTGTTTAAATATCTTATTTTTGTATTTGGTGAAGTTTTGGAAAAACAAGTTTTTTGAAAAATCAAGTTTGGAAAAATACTGTTTTCATTTGAGCCAATTTTTTCATATTACAAAATAGTCCAAATCATTTGTAATATGCCTTGATTTTGTGCAAGCATGTTTGTTTATCAAAGTATATTGGTAAAACTATTTTGTAGATTTTCTATGATTTTATGGGATTTTATTTAAGCCAAAAAGACTAAGTTTTTAATCCCTTAATATTGTTTCCTGACTTCAGCCGGTCGACCGGGACGGTCGACCGGAGTTTGAAGTCAGCCGACCGTCACGGTCGACCGACGTGTACAGACGTGCACGCCAGTTCTGGCAGGAGGGCCGGTCGACCGACCCGGTTGACCGTCCAGAGAGCTCTGCTCTCTGGAAAGGCCCCGGTCGACCGGACGGTCAACCGACGGTCGACCGATGGCACAACGGTCTGAAATATGACCGTTGGTCGGTCGACCGGGCGGTCGACCGACAGTTCTGTCAGACCCCAACGGCTAGTTTTTCTAGCTCTATAAATTGGGACATTTGGGGGCTGTTTTCCCCAAGATTTTCAAGTGGATTTTTCACCAGTTTTCCCAACTCTTTTAAGAGGTTTTCTCTACTTGTTTAGAGCAAATATTTCTAATCAAAAGGAGAGTTTTATCAGAGTGTTTAAAAAGAGATTTCTTGAGTTTTCCTCCACCATTCTCATCCTTGTTTTTCTCACACAAACACTTGAGCTATCCATTAACATTCATCCTATAGGAGTGTTGTAGTGAGAGTTTTATTGGTGATCAAAGTGTTTAGATCACCAGAGATCTTTTCTTGTTTCTTTGAAGAGGCGGACGAGTGCGTTCGCGGTTGTTTAGAGTTCGTGTGTGAACTCTTTGTTTGAGGTGCGGCCTCGGTGAGCTTGTGGGCTCGTGATTATACCATATATTTGCATTTTATACCGCCTTTATACCTTGCATATTGCATATTAAATATGATTTTTAACCCATGTTTTCTCTAATTTTGCAGATCTCCACTTTAAAGAGGAAAAGTAATTAACCACCTTAATTAGTGATAATTAAGGGGGTTAATTAAAAATTAGCCAAAGAATCATCAGATCTTAACCGTTGGCGCCAACTCCGATCCCAACGGCCCACGTGGCCAACAATTAACACCAGATCCCACCAGAAAGATCCGAGCCAACGGCCCAGATCTGGCGGCAATCTGGCGGCAATCCGCGGCAATCCGAGGGCCGTTGGGCCTCGGATTTCGTGCCAACGGTTAAGATCTGATGAGATTCTCAACTTTGCCTATAAATACCTGATCAGAGATCTGTGCGAGCTCCAGTGAAGAGAGAGGGAAAATTTTGGATTAGTTGTAATTTTTGTTTTAGGATTCTAGTTCTTCTCTCCTTCCTCCTTGATCTCTAGCTAAATTGAGAGAGAGTTCTTCACTTGAGAGATTGTAATCAAGACTTGTGACAACCTTGAAGCAAAGATTCAATGGAGCTCTCATCTTCTTTTTACTAGAATTGAGTATGCTTTCTCTTCTTACGCTTTTAATTCTTGCATTCAATTTCTAATTCTAGTTTAATTCTAGTTGAGTTGTTTAGATCTTTGATTTCATGAAGAATTATAGCTTTCTTGTTAGTGTAATGGAGGGCTAGTTTCTTGAATGCATGGCTAGCTAATCTCACCTAGCTACTACTAGCTCTAGTTGATTGTATTCTTTAATTCTTGCATGATTTCAAGTTTCTTGTAAATTCTAATGGAGTATGTTGTATCCTTTGGTGATTGCTTGTAAGATCTCTAGATGAATTGTGTATCTCTTATAAAGAGCATTTGATTGGATCAAGAGGATGGATTACCATTGATTGTGTCATTAGAGTAGCAAGAACAACTCAAGCACTTCAAGCTAACTTTGTAGTTAAGCTTTGAAGTCTTAAAGAGTTTGATTCTTCTAACCTTTGCATTAAATGAGTACCAAGCCTATATTTCCTCATTGCACACCTAGTAAGAGAACCTAGTATTCAAGAAGAGATTTCTAGCCAACTAACTAAAAGGAACACTAAGTCTTCAAAGAAAGAATACCACACTTGAAACATGCAAGTACTTTTCAATTGTCTATGATTCTTGATGAGACAATATTGCAATCAACAAAAGAGGTAGTATGTTAGCAAGGAGGTTGAGTAATGCTAGCCATGCATCTTTCTAATCAAGAGAGTTTACACATTTCATTCTAGTATTCTTTTCTTTTCTTTACTTCATCACACTTCATTCATTGCACTTCTTTTTCACAATGCACCACCACCAATCCACAACTTCTTGTATATTGTTTTCTCTTGTGTGATTAACAAAGAAGAGTATTGTTTCTTGTCTCACTAGTATCGTGAAAGCTTCTACGCTTGCTCTCCTCGTGGTACGACTCGTTTTAGCTACTTGCTATAACGAAAGATTGAAACAAGGTATAATTCTTACATATTCAAAGTAAACAAGATCAAAGGTAAATTCTAAACCCTAAACCATCTCTTAAATACCTGATTCTTGTACAAATACATCATATACCTTGTGAATTCTCAATCAATTTTTGGCGCCGTTGCCGGGGAGAGCAACGGTATTTTTACAAGTGAGAAACTAAACAATATATCTTCTCTGTTGCAGGTACAGGTTGAAGATTCAGAAAACTTTGCACAGCAGAATCATATAAGCGGACCTGGGCCTCTGCTCTCGAAAGCAGAGACCAGGATCCCTCCAAAGTGCCGCGTTTCCACGGCAAAAGCCAGGAAAACGCGGCACAGAGGAGTTCACTACTAACCTGTTTTCTGCAGGGCTTGCTACTTTGCTAAAAACTGCTGCCTACATACCTGAAATCTTGTATTCTTCACCTGATATTTGCTAATCAACAGTAAAAGATTTGGTGATTAATTGATAAAAATTGTTTAGACATATTGCATTATAGGCACGTGTCTTTCAATTTCTTTCAATTTACTGTTGAAGAGCGCGTGGGACAAGGTACGTGAAGCATAGCATATAGACTAGGACTCACTCGTTGTATGATTTAATTCTGCTTTGAGTGAATTTTGGTTGCTTATATCGTACACTTGCACGAATCAACGATAAGGGCAAATCCCATAACAAAGATAAGGTGGGGATTTTATCACCCCTTCCTTAGCCCACAAACCATAATCCCCACGTGTTCACTATCCTAAGCTTCTAATTAAAATTGCTAGACGTTGGCCCCTAGGGACATCCGGACTCATCTAGGAGATTTTCCTAAGGGGGAAAAGTGTTGGAAAGTGACTTCCGCGTAATCGGTGTCTAGGAAAGGGGTTAAGGGCCGAAAGCCCGAAGGAAGGTGGTTACTTAATTAAGGAACGTCTCCGGACGGAAAACCTCCCACCAACTTTACCCTTCCCTGGCCGATTTGCTTATAGTCAGTGTCTGCACCGAACCTCCTGTGGACGATCTATTGTTAGGAGTCGTCTAGGGCAGAAAACCTAGAAGCTAGGATTGATTGTTTTTCTTTTTCTTGATTGTTATTTTTCATTTTCCGACTGTTTGAAAGGTGCACGTTGGTTGTGTATTTGCATGCGTGAGTGGTATCGAGAACCAATTTCTTCTAGGCTTGTGAGAACTTCTACACTGCCTCACACAACACCACTCGACACAACCATGACGAATAACGTGTCGCTGCAGGACAAGTTCTATCCGATCCGCACATCCATTCCATCCTGCATTCTCCTCCCAAACACGAATGACAATAATTTTGAGTTGAAACCACAGTTTATAAACACTCTTCCACGATTTCACGGATTAGAATCTGAGGATGCTTACATCTTCATACGAGAGTTTGAAGAAGTATGCCTCATGATGAGGATTTCCCAGTTAAGTGAGGATGCTGTGAGACTTAGATTTGTCCCATTTGCGCTAAAGGATATTGCGAAGAAGTGGCTGTACAGTCTTCCTGTCAGCTCAATCTCTTCTTGGGATGACTTTGTCAAGGTTTTTCTTAAAAAATTTTATCCCATCCATAAGACAGCCCTCATGCGCAAAAATATCATGCAATTCAAACAAGAGCCCAATGAGCCATTCTGGAAGTACTTTGAGCGCTTTAAGGATTTAGTAGCCCTGTGTCCCCATCATGGTATAGAGAAGTGGCGCCAATGCCAGATTATCTATGATGGGCTGGATTATCAAACCAAGACTCTCCTTGAAACTATGTGTCAAGGAGACTTTCTTAAGAAAGATGAAGACCAGGGCTGGGACCTTTTTGAGGCTTTAGCGGAGAAAACGATCCAGTGGGAATCCTGCTCTGAGAAACCCACACCAACAACTTCCAGATCTGGTTTACATTCTATAGGATCCTCAATAGCAGCTGAAGCTAAGATCACGCAGTTGATGAAGAGGATTGAATTGCTGGAATCAAGGGAAAATTCTGTCGTTAGTCAAGTCAACCCATCATCAGTAGGTAGCCCACCACGTATGGCTAGCTCTGCACCTATAATTCACCCGGGTTGTACTTTTTGCCATGATCTGAATCATGTGTTGGAAGAGTGTCCTGTGTATTACTCTCAAAATTTCCAGGAGAGTATGAATGCAGCGTATTCCAGACCTTCATACAATCCTTATTCCAAGACCTACAATCCAGGGTGGCGTAACCATCCTAACTTCTCTTGGAGTCAGTCTGGACCTGAGCAGTCGAGACAACCATTTCCACATCAGCAATACCCTGCTCAGGCACATCCACCTACTTACCAAAACCCACCAAATTTCAATTCGTATCAGAGTCCACCCAGATTCCAACCATTCCAAAATTCTGTGCCATATCAAGCCAATTTTCAATCCCAATATCAACAACAACAACAGCATCCACCACCCAATCCTTCAGATAGAAAAATTTCAGAATTGGAGAAAATGATTGAGACTTTGTCCAAAACACAAGCTGCAATGATGAACAATCAGCAGCAGGACATGAATAAACTGCAAATCCAAATAGGACAGTTGGCTAATTCCTTGACTGAAAGGCAAAAAGGAATGCTGCCTAGCCAACCTGTGCCTAATCCCAGAGCCCATTTTCCTCTGCATGAAGTTGAAGACCTAGGACCTAGTCAGAGCCAATGTCAAGCCATTCACATCCTTAGGTCTGGAAAACATGTAGACAACAAAGTCTCAAATCAGTCTCCAAAATTTGTTCCAAAATCTGTGTCGAATCCATCAACTTCTGTTCCAGTTCAACCTTTGCAAAATATTCCTTCATCAAGTTCACAACCATCCACGTCTCAATCAAAAGGAAAGGAGAAAGTTGATGAGCAGACTTATAAGCCTATTGCCCCATTCCCGAATAGGCTTACGAATCATAAGAATAATGCTCATATGGAGAAGATCAGAGAGATATTTAATCAAGTGCAAATCAATGTCCCTCTCTTGGATGCTATTCAGCAAGTACCATCCTATGCCAAGTTTTTGAAAGAGATGTGTACTAAGAAAAGGAAGGCAAATGTCCCTAAGAAAGTCTTTTTGGCTTCAAACCTGAGTGAATTGCTTAATGGTCCAATCCCTGTAAAGTACAAGGATCCAGGGAGCCCTACCATCTCTTGTATCATAGGGCAGACCACAGTCAATAGGGCTTTGCTAGACTTGGGAGCTAGCATCAATCTTCTTCCCTTTTCTGTGTACCAACAGCTTGGGTTAGGCAATCTTCGTCCAACCCAAATGACTATTCAACTGGCTGATCGCTCTGTTAAGATTCCCAAAGGGGAAATTACGGATGTATTAATACGGGTGGGGGAATTCATCTACCCCGTTGATTTTGTTGTTCTGGAAACACAACCTGTACATAATCACAGAGCGCAAACTCCAGTCATTCTAGGACGTCCCTTTTTAGCCACAGCGAATGCGATCATTAATTGCCGAAATGGATCGATGCGGCTGACGTTCGGAGATATGACGAAGGAGGTGAATGTCTTCCATCTGGGGAAGCAGCCAAGGGATGTGGAGAGTGACTCATTTGATGTCAACTTGATAGAAGGATTGACAAGCGAACACGTGGAGGAGATGGAGTACGAATCTGAAGAGGAATTCGAGTTAGAAGCTGATGATCTAACTCTTGATCAGATTGTTGGAACAAATGCTGAAAAGAGTACTAAGTCCACTTCTATTCTTCCCTTGCACCATGAGCAACCTGTTATAGATCCTGTCCCTTCTGCCGAGCTTAAGGTTCTTCCTGGTCATCTCAAGTACAAGTATTTGGATGATAAAGAATCCTTTCCGGTTATCATTGCATCCAATCTTACGGAACAACAAGAAGAGGACTTATTGACTGTGCTAAGGGAGAATAAAGAAGCCATTGGCTGGACGATGGCTGATATTAAGGGAATTAGTCCTACGATTGTCCAACATAGAATTCACTTGATGGAAGAGGCCAAGCCTAAAAGAGACCCACAGCGTCGACTTAACCCAATAATGCAAGAAGCTGTTAGATCGGAGATTCTGAAACTATTAGACAATGGGATTATCTATCCCATCTCTGATAGTCAATGGGTTAGTCCTGTTCACGCTGTGCCGAAGAAAGCTGGCTTTACTGTTGTGGAGAATGAGAATAAGGAATTAATACAAACACGTCTTCCAACGAAGATTAGAGTTTGTATTGATTACATGAAACTGAATAGTGCCACACGTAAAGACCACTTCCCACTTCCGTTTATCGATCAGATGTTAGAGAGATTGGCGGGGCATGAGTATTATTGTTTCCTGGATGGATATTCAGGATATAATCAGATCCCTATTGCGCCCGAGGACCAAGAAAAAACGACCTTCACCTGTCCCTTCGGAACTTTTGCATACCGTAGGATGCCCTTCGGTCTTTGCAATGCTCCAGCAACGTTTCAACGTTGCATGTTGAGCTTGTTCTCGGACATGGTGGAGAAATTTTTAGAGATTTTTATGGATGATTTCTCAATATATGGGGATACATTTGAGCAGTGCTTGTACCACCTGAAGATGGTTTTACAACGATGCACGGAAAAGAATTTGACACTTAACTGGGAAAAGTGTCACTTCATGGTTAAGCACGGAATTGTATTGGGACACAAGATATCAAGCGTTGGAATCGAGGTAGACAAGTCCAAGGTGGAGGTTATCACCAAGCTCACTGAACCACAATGTTTAAAAGACATTAGATCTTTCTTAGGGCACGCTGGCTTCTATAGAAGATTCATTCAAGGGTTCAGCAACATTGCGAGACCCTTGACAAATCTCCTAGGAAAAGATGTACCCTATATCTTTGATGAAGAATGTCGAAAGTCATGGAAAGAGCTGAAGGATAGACTTGTCTCTGCGCCGATAATATCTGCACCGGACTGGACCAAGCCATTTGAAATTATGTGCGATGCCTCTGACTTTGCGATAGGCGCTGTTTTAGGACAGCGTATTGAAAACAGGCAGCACGTAATATACTATGCTAGCAGAACGCTTAACGACGCCCAGCTGAATTACACGACCACTGAAAAAGAATTTTTGGCAGTCGTTTTTGCGTTAGAGAAGTTCCGACAATATCTGCTAGGGTCCAGGACCATCATTTTTACTGACCACTCCGCCCTGAGGTACTTAATGCAAAAGAAGGACGCAAAGGCAAGATTGATAAGATGGATCCTTCTTTTGCAAGAGTTTGACTTGGAGATAAAGGATAAAAAGGGCGTTGAGAACGTGGTTGCGGATCATTTGTCAAGGATCCCAAACGCTCCTCATGAGAAAATACCGATTAATGAAGACTTTCCTGACGAGCACATTCTGGCGATGAGTGGAGAGCCCTGGTATGCTGATATTGTTAACTACCTTGCTACCAGGCAAATTCCTTCCCATTGGTCAGGACAAGACAAACACCGTTTTCTGAGCCAAATGCGGTTCTTCTTCTGGGATGAACCGTATCTATTCAAGTACTGTCCTGACCAAATTATTCGAAGATGCCTTCCGGAGGATGAACATCAGAGTGTCTTGACATTCTGTCACAAGTTAGCTTGCGGTGGACACTTTGGTCCACGAAAAACTGCGGAAAAAGTGCTCCAGAGTGGATTCTACTGGCCCACTCTCTTTAAGGATGCCTTTACCTTTTGCAAGCTTTGTGATAGATGTCAGATGACTGGTCGGATTACACAAAGGAACATGATGCCCCTCACACCCATCTTGGAAGTCGAAATTTTCGACCTCTGGGGCATCGATTTTATGGGACCCTTTCCTCTGTCCTACGGAAACCAATACATCTTGGTAGCCGTAGATTATGTTTCTAAGTGGGCCGAAGCGATTCCTACACGAACAAATGACAACCAAGTTGTCATTAAATTTTTAAGAGAGTACATCATTTCACGCTTCGGAGCCCCCCGTGCGATACTGAGCGACAATGGAAGTCATTTCTGCAATAGGGCTTTTGAAGCCTTGATGCGGAAATATTCTATCACTCATAAATTGTCCACGGCTTATCATCCTCAGACCAATGGGCAAGTTGAGGTCACTAACAGACAGATAAAACTCATTCTGGAGAAGACCGTAGGACAGAATCGTAAGGATTGGTCCGTCAAACTGACTGATGCCTTATGGGCATACAGGACCGCTTACAAGACTGTCCTCGGTATGTCTCCGTACCGAGTTATATTTGGAAAAGCATGTCACTTGCCCGTTGAGTTAGAACACCGTGCACTATGGGCTTTAAAGCAACTGAATCTTGACTTGGACAAAGCCGGTGTTCTCAGGAAGCTGCAATTATCTGAGCTGGAGGAGCTACGAAACGAGGTATACGATAATGCTCGGATTACAAAGCACAGGACCAAGCTGTTTCACGACAAAGCCATTCATAGAAAGATTTTTGCTGTCGGTCAACAGGTTCTGTTATACAATTCTCGACTCCACCTTTTCCCTGGTAAGCTACGTACCAGGTGGTCAGGACCTTTTATTGTGCAGACTATCTTTTCTCACGGAGCAGTCGAGATTCTTGATCCATCCAATGGCAATAAATTCACTGTAAACGGACAACGTTTAAAGCCATTTTTCACCACAGAATCATTGTCACACGACGTTCACGAGTTGGGTCTTTCCGACCCAATTTATTTGTGACCTTTCCATTTGTATATTTTCCCATACATTTTTTATGAAAATCATTTGGGGACCTCTTTTGTAAATATTTTTTCTTTTGCATTTTTTGTAAATAAAATTTTTTTTTTTTTTGGGATTTTTGTACATGAAAAGAATTTCAAACCCTAGGATTCTCTTTCCTCCCTAGGATTCCTTTCATATTCAAAAGTTTTGACCAAGGGTTGTAATTCAAGATTTGACCTAGGGGTAATTTTGTACATCCCACTTTTTACCTACCCTATTTAAACATCTCCTCCTCATTTCATCCTTCCTCACCCGAGCAAACCCTTTCAGATCTGAGAGCTTCTTCCCAAACCCAACTTTCTCCAAAAATTTGATCCCAAAAATCCTCCACTTTGCCGCGCCCTGCCGCCCGTACGCGGCATTTCTGTCAGATCAGGCGCGCCGGAAAGCTCCATTCCGGCTAACTTCTGCTACTGGTGGTAGATCCTGAGAAAGTTTTCCCAAAGCCATCCCTGTGCTGTCTGCACTACTCTGTTGGGTTTCCCCCCACGATCTCCGGGGGTGGTTTGAAATTTCTTATTTCACATCCTTTACTTCATTGTCTTGTACAATTATGGCACCAAATTTGTATGTTGAAAGGGATTTTTCTGCAATTTTTAATGACAATGAGGGATATGGCCATATTTTCGTGGATCGAATCCGCGCCTGGAACTGGTACAATTTGGTATTTGATCATCACGAGCACGAAGCCTTTTATTGTCCGGATCTAGTAAACACATTTTACACTTCTATAGATTATGCTTCTGTGAGTCATGATCCATATCAATTTGTCTCTCGTATGCCATTCGGTGACATTTGGGTCACACTTCCACTACTTGAACATATCACTCATGTCCCCTTAATTCAACAAACGTGCGAACCCTTACCCTTAATTGATTACTTGACCATAATGGGTGCACGCTGTACTGTCCAGGATAGGGGGCTCAAAGCCCAATCTACATTCAGGAACATTCACTGCGTTGGACGTTGGGTCCAACGAAATATTATGGGGCTAGATCACACTTCGACCTTCAGCAGACCGATACTACAGATTATTCATGATCTGATGACACAGAACCATACGGTCTGTTTGAACCGAACCATCTTCCATGCTATTATTGAAAACTCCTCTCGCACTCGGGGTGCTAAGTTTTCTCATGCGATATTAATTACCCGTCTGTGTCAGAATTTCATGTCTAACGCTATTTTCTCGACATTTGCCCGAGTGACGATTACCACAGAGAGACCCACAAGTGCGTACAATAGCTGCTTACAGGCACTCTGGACACCCAATGTCATGCCTGAGAATATACCTGTGGAGTCCTCTTCCGATGAAAGTTTAGAGGTGGAAGATGAGCCCCAATTCTGGCAACAAGAGCCCCCAAAGGAACACACAGCCTTCATGTCTATTATTTGGAGAGGCATGAAGAAGATTTTTCGGGGACAAGTTAGGCTCAGGAAGAAAGTGGAGGAGGAATCATCTAGGATATCCTCTCGTTTGGATGGGATCGAGGCTAGGCTGAGGAGGACACAATCTGCTGGACCCAGTACCACTGCGGGTCCAAAGAGGACGAGGGAGTGACTTGTTACCTTTACCTATTTCATGCATTATTTCATCTTGCATACATTGAGGACAATGCATGAGATAGGTATGGGGGGGTAGATATACTAACATAGGATTTTTCTTTCTTTTTAGGCTTTTTCTTTTATTTTTAGGATTTTTACTTTCTTTTAAGGTTTTCCTTTTAGATTTTATATTTCTTTTTAGATTTTTCCACTTTATTTTTAGATTTTACTTTTCTTTAAAAAAAAAAAAAAAATAAAAATAAAAATAAAAAAAAATATAAAAAAAAAAAAAGAAGAAATTCTTTGATCCATGTTTAAAGAATCTAATTTGAAATTTAGGGATTAAGGAAGCTCTTAACTAGGATTTCTAATTATAAGTTGAAAAGAAGAGTTTTGTTAGATTTTTAGGTTAAGTAATAAAGGATTAGAAAAATTACTTGATTTCAATTCTTTCTTTAGATATGAACATTGAACATATTGAAGGAATAATCAAAGACTTAGTGACTTTATTTGCATATATATATAATAAATAAAAAAAAAAAATGTGTGTATATAAATAAGATAAATAAAAAAAAAAAAAAAAAAAAAAAAAAAATCACCGATTAAGCTGGTTGGCCGTGCCTCAGGAAGCATTACCGATCACGCCTAAAGGTGAGAATAAATACTTAGCCACTGATTAAGCTGGTTAGTCGTGCCTCAGGAAGCATTACCGATCACGCCTAAAAGTGGTTAAGTCCTTAGATTCCTAAGTGACCTAGTTTACTCGAGTCTTCGAACCCGAGGGATGTATTCTCATCTGGTGCCCTAAGACCGTCTGGTCTGGGAGTCATCGGTAAGAAGCTCGCTACATGGGTAGACTAGGAAACTAAGGATGATAAGGGAATGTAAATAAATAAACATTGTATATACACATATATATAAAAAAAAAAAAAAAAATATTATACATATAAGTAAATAAATGAACTTAGTCTGAGAGAGATCCTTCATATTTATAGATGTAAATATCCTAAGATTGATGCAGAATCAGGTTTTTTATCTTTTCCCGAAAATCTTAACCTAAAATGAAAACAAAACTCTAATTAGATACTTATAAGAGGAATGAAAAGTTTTGAGTAACCTGAAACCTATAGGTCAAATTAAAATCTTTAAAGCATGGATCAAAAATTTCACTAACCCCTTTTATTTTCTTTTTGGATTTTGTGGGTGTAATCCGCTGAAAACCCTCAGGAGACAACACTCCTCCTCTAGGGTAACCTAGAGGTTTAACGGCTTGTTGCACGTGCTCAGTGCAATCGTGTCACCTACGAAAGTGGTGTAATAATTAGTTAGGATTTTTCTTTCTTTTTCTTTTATTTTTGCTCGAGGACGAGCAAAAGCTAGGTATGGGGGTGTGATTATACCATATATTTGCATTTTATACCGCCTTTATACCTTGCATATTGCATATTAAATATGATTTTTAACCCATGTTTTCTCTAATTTTGCAGATCTCCACTTTAAAGAGGAAAAGTAATTAACCACCTTAATTAGTGATAATTAAGGGGGTTAATTAAAAATTAGCCAAAGAATCTCATCGGATCTTAACCGTTGGCACGAAATCCGAGGCCCAACGGCCCTCGGATTGCCGCGGATTACCACCAGATCCCACCAGAAAGATCCGAGCCAACGGCCCAGATCTGGCGGCAATCTGGCGGCAATCCGCGGCAATCCGAGGGCCGTTGGGCCTCGGATTTCGTGCCAACGGTTAAGATCTGATGAGATTCTCAACTTTGCCTATAAATACCTGATCAGAGATCTGTGCGAGCTCCAGTGAAGAGAGAGGGAAAATTTTGGATTAGTTGTAATTTTTGTTTTAGGATTCTAGTTCTTCTCTCCTTCCTCCTTGATCTCTAGCTAAATTGAGAGAGAGTTCTTCACTTGAGAGATTGTAATCAAGACTTGTGACAACCTTGAAGCAAAGATTCAATGGAGCTCTCATCTTCTTTTTACTAGAATTGAGTATGCTTTCTCTTCTTACGCTTTTAATTCTTGCATTCAATTTCTAATTCTAGTTTAATTCTAGTTGAGTTGTTTAGATCTTTGATTTCATGAAGAATTATAGCTTTCTTGTTAGTGTAATGGAGGGCTAGTTTCTTGAATGCATGGCTAGCTAATCTCACCTAGCTACTACTAGCTCTAGTTGATTGTATTCTTTAATTCTTGCATGATTTCAAGTTTCTTGTAAATTCTAATGGAGTATGTTGTATCCTTTGGTGATTGCTTGTAAGATCTCTAGATGAATTGTGTATCTCTTATAAAGAGCATTTGATTGGATCAAGAGGATGGATTACCATTGATTGTGTCATTAGAGTAGCAAGAACAACTCAAGCACTTCAAGCTAACTTTGTAGTTAAGCTTTGAAGTCTTAAAGAGTTTGATTCTTCTAACCTTTGCATTAAATGAGTACCAAGCCTATATTTCCTCATTGCACACCTAGTAAGAGAACCTAGTATTCAAGAAGAGATTTCTAGCCAACTAACTAAAAGGAACACTAAGTCTTCAAAGAAAGAATACCACACTTGAAACATGCAAGTACTTTTCAATTGTCTATGATTCTTGATGAGACAATATTGCAATCAACAAAAGAGGTAGTATGTTAGCAAGGAGGTTGAGTAATGCTAGCCATGCATCTTTCTAATCAAGAGAGTTTACACATTTCATTCTAGTATTCTTTTCTTTTCTTTACTTCATCACACTTCATTCATTGCACTTCTTTTTCACAATGCACCACCACCAATCCACAACTTCTTGTATATTGTTTTCTCTTGTGTGATTAACAAAGAAGAGTATTGTTTCTTGTCTCATTAGTATCGTGAAAGCTTCTACGCTTGCTCTCCTCGTGGTACGACTCGTTTTAGCTACTTGCTATAACGAAAGATTGAAACAAGGTATAATTCTTACATATTCAAAGTAAACAAGATCAAAGGTAAATTCTAAACCCTAAACCATCTCTTAAATACCTGATTCTTGTACAAATACATCATATACCTTGTGAATTCTCAATCAGCTCGCGGTGTGTACGGGACTAGGGAGTCCGAGGGCTTGTAGATTTGCGGCACCGAGGAGTGATCCATTAGGATCGAGCATAGTGGAAACCCTTCGTGTGTCGAAGGCGGGGATGTAGAGCAAGGTGCTCGAACCTCGAAACAAATCCCTTGTCTCTCTCTCTTTGTCTCTTGTTTATATCTTGCATGCTATTACTTGTCTTATCTTTACATGCTTGATATATTGTGTGCTTAATTGATATTCATGTTTGGGTTTGTTTGCTAACACTTGTATTTAACCAAGAGAGCCAACGCGGCACCTCAACCTTATCTAGGGCAATCTAGAGGAGTTAGTCCAGAGCCCTTTTCGGCTACACTCTTGTGTTATACGTGGTGTTTAGTTTAAATAATTTGTTTAGGTCATAATAGTTTTTAATTCCGCATTATTTGACATTTAGTGACCATTAGATTAGCCATCACCTATTCACCCCCCCTCTAGGTGATCCTACAATATGTAGTTTAGGAAACTTTGTCATGCTATGATATCAATCATATTTATTATCTTGTTTTCAGCCGGTTTGTGAGAAGACTGGAATCATGTCTTTAATATGTTATTAGTTGGTAATGTAATAGGTACTTTGGGAGCATTTTTCAGTCTATTGTTCCCTGTCCATTTTTCAATTTGCTATTGCAAGATAAGGTCTGCAAAACATAAAATATTCTATAATTATTGCTTGCTTGGTCAAGTTTGGATCCCTTTATTTAGTTAACAAAATACATATACCCATTATCTACATGTTAAAATATTATCTTATGTTCAATATTCATGTTGGAGATATTGCCAGATGTTTCCTTTTCTCTTTCTGTTAAAACTAGTACTCTATTATCTCTTTCAACGTGTTCCCTCTCTTTGTTTTCCCTTTTTATTCACTACCAATGGCTTGACTTTCATCATCATGCTTCACTGACTTTGGTCATCCTTTATCAACTAGATGTTCTTTTCTTGAGTCATATCTTTTAAATAAGGGGCTCAAGAATGGTTCGAAAAATTGGTAACTAGTGGTATCTACTATTTTAGGGGTTCGGTTCATGTGTGTGAGCCAAACACACATACAATAAGAGGACCAATCCCGCATTGACACGTGTATTGATCCTCTTATAATATGTTATATTTGTGGGCCTCACACACATATTATAAGAGTTTCAATCCACATGTCAACACGGCATTGATCCTCTTATTGTATGTGTGTGTGGCTCACACACATGAACCAAATTCCTATTTTAGTATTTGAGAATAGGTTCTGAGATTGGAACAAATGGTTGCACATGATTAAAATGTCCTAAAAGGGTTGGCTCTTTTGGCTACTGATTTATCTCAATGATAGTCATTTTTGGCATGGTCTAACGAGAACATTATAGGGAGAGAGGAGACAGAGGAGATGGAAGAAGGTAGCACAGAGATCGGAAGACAAAGGAGCTAGACCGCGCATTGAAGCAGGCCAAATATGCTCCCGGTCAACCGCCCAGTCGACCGGTGTGCACGACGTGCACAGGGTTAGCCCGTTGACCGCCCGGTCGACCGTGGCAAGGAGCGGTCGACCACACGGTAGACCGACTGACATAGCGCTGCTCTCGGTTAGGGTTCGGTTGACCGCCCGGTCGACCGTGGACATGGGTCGGTCGACCGGCCGGTCGACAGACCCGTTTTCTGCTGCCTTTCAGGATTCGAATTCCTTTTCTGGTTGGGATCGAATCCAATCTGAGTTTCCTAAAATCTAGGGACTCTGTGGCTATAAATAAGGGTTAGAGCCCTCATGTATTGTATCCCTGAAAATCCCTTTGAAAATCTCCCTGGAAATTCCTTGAAGAAGGAATAAGTTGTAATTGATTGTTGAATCAATAAAATTCTCTCCCCCCCTTGCCCCGAAGATGTAGGCACGTTGCCGAACCTCGTTAAATACTGTGTTGATTGCTTTTCTCTATTGTTCTCTGTTCTTGTCGTGTTGGTTATATTTCCGGCTACATCAGTCTCCGCTTGATTGGTGGATTCCTCAGAGAGGTTGTTGTCCTGCGCGCAACAAACATTTCTTCAGTTAATAATTAATATGAATGATTTCTACTTCTTTTTGTTTTCTTCTACGACGGTAGTTATAACTTTCACTGTTATGTGATTATCTCCTGCATTTAACTAAACCATCATGCTTAAATTATAGTGGGTTTATACCGAGAATCTACTGTTCAACAATGCTTGAAATCCAATTTTGACCAAGAGTTTGTGACTATGCTGGTAGAAGAAGAAAAAATACAAGAAAAAAAGAGAGTAGGTTTTACAATTTATTTTTATATATTCTTTTTTTTTTTTAACTCTTTCTTTTCTAGATGTTGTTTATTAGATGATAATTATGATTTATACCCGGACCCTTTTTATGAAATTTCATAGATTCTCACTTAGATAATCTTGTTTGATGATTATGAAATTGAAAGGAAAATATTTATGGGACTTAATGAATTATTTCAAATTATAAGAGTTATTGACCAAGTGGTGGTTCACATTGGGAAAGTTGGAGAGGTCGAGCCAATTTAGAACACGAGGAAAAGCTTTAAGAGAAAGGCAAGTTTATACCTTCTCATATATTTCTTATTTAGTTATTTTTTCCCCCTTTCAAGTGTGTTGTTTAATAATAAGTATGTTTTCTGCTAGATTTTTAATGAAATTTTATCGACTGCCACTTTAATAATTTTCTTTGATGGTTGAAAAATTGATAGCAAAATTTGATTAAAGAAAATTCAAGTAAAAAGAATTTCAAATTCATGTGCACTTGGTGATGTGCATTTTACTAGTAAATGACGTATAATTATTCCAATTATGCATGGCTCAAGTGATGAAGGCACTTTCTTTCCTTACGGAAGACTGTGGGTTCCAATCTATCCATCCGCAATGGGTGAGGAGATTTTCCGAACTAAATTTGTAGAACAATATTTTCATATAACCCAACAGCCCAACTTTACAGTGTATGGCTGTGCATGGAGTCTACTTGCAGTTTTCGCGAAAGCTAAATTATTATAATTCATGGAAGCACAAAGGCATTTCATACCCTTGTTGTGGCAGGGAATCCTTTTCCCACCTACTGGAGGCCTTTCTGGAAAAAAAAAAATAAAATAAACCTAGCACTAGACACAGGTTGTGTATCATAACTACTTATTTTACTCACCTTTTTAATCTTCAATTAATTAGCAAATTGATAGCTGATTTTATTAGTGAAAACCCCACAAATTCTATGTGGGTATTAGGAATTTTCTTGTTAGGAATTTTAAGAATCTCAAGCTACTTCCAAATTAAGATATTCTTTTTAATTATTATATATACTTTTGGTAAAATAACAAAAAGTCTAAATTTCTATTATTAAATATTTGGGGAGTAAACTTCTAAATTACCAAAGATTTGAGGGGGTATATATCTTAGAAACCCTTGTATAAAATCCCTTTTATTGTAGAAAATGGAAGAAAAGATGTGCACAGAAAGAGTTAGAGGGCTTGAAAATAACTCAGTTTAAAAAAAATGGGTACGGTAGTAATTATTCCAGAACAGAGAGAATCAAAGTAGCTGGAGAAAAGCTAACACAAAAAAAATAAATGAGTCTATTTCTCTCAATGTCTCAAGCTCAGAGTGGGTCATAACACACAGCAATTCCATACTAGTTTCTAAAATTCAACTTGCAACAACACAACCAGCAAATGTTTCAAATGTGCTTCATCCTCAATTTGATCAGCCAAATTGAGCACTGAACTTGCCCTGCAGAAGCTGAAGATATCCCGGCGAGGCCTTGACAGAATTCACAATGTTGTTGCTGCGGCGCAAGTGGTCCAGCATCTGAGTCTTGAAGCTCTTGGAGCCAATGTCCTGAACTTGAGCTTGAACGGATGCACTGTTACTGTAACCAAGAGAACATCACTCTCATGACAATTCTGTTCGCATTCGATCGCGACTCTCCTGCAGGCTTCTTGAGACAAGATTTTAGCGTGATGGTCTTCTCCCGCTGCCTTTATGCTCTCCGCTATACTAGTGACTTGATTGTGAACTGCCGGAACAAACACTTGTTCTTGATGGACTTGTCTGCAGCTTTGGCACCGGTCTTCGTTCTTGAAAAGGACTTTGCAAACTGACGTAACCCAGTTAATGCGGGTTTGTTCAGGATAGATGGATCCAAGCCATACCATCGCGTTGAGCCCTGAGACTGACGGCAGCCATGATCCCGGTAGGAATTCAAAGACAGATAAGTTGGTGTCAATGTTAATCTCACATTAAGGTGGCCCACTACCCTTATATTTATTATTGGATTCCATAATTAAAGCCTAACTGATATTATGCATGCCCAAATATTATGGTTACATTTATATAAGTTTATAATCACTTGAGATATAAAGGGCCATGATGGGTGGTTTTATCTCAAGGGGGTTATTTGCAAATGTGGACCCTCTTCTTTCCTCTGTGAATGAAAAACAAACCTCTTCCCTTTTTTGTGAAACCATCATTTTTGAGAATAGGGTTTGTGCAAGGAAAAGGAGACAGAGAGAAGAAAGGAGTTTGCATTAGGGTTTGCAAGAATCAAAGGAAGGATTAAGATCTTCATCCATCTAACTTCCTCAATCTCTCAATGGCTTCAGGTATGTGTTTAATTATGTATTTATTCTTGAGATGCATATAGATTCTAGATCCTTGGGTTATTTTGATCTTCATGAATCTTTGAGTATATTCTTAATTCTAACATTTGGTATCAGAGCCAGGTTTAGAATCTATGCATCTCAGATTTAGGTTATGGACAATTTAGGTTTTTTGCCATGATTAATTGTTTCAAGATGGAAAATTAGGTTTTGCAATTTTTGATCATTCCATGTAGAATTTTAAAAAGGATTTAGTAGATTTCCTTCAATAATTCTATTATATTTTTCTAATTGTGTAATCAAAATGATCAGAATTAATTTTGGTTAATTTAGAAACCCTAATTTTTCTATTGATAAGGCTACAGTCGATAACAGTTATTAGTGTTCTGTTTCGTCGACTGTTAGTCAACTTGCCCGAAACATCCAGTCGACTAGGTCTGCTTCTAGAAAGTTGAGAACTCTCTGTTTTTACTGTTTACTCGACTTGACATTTTGATTAGTCGACTAATAATGTGTATAGTCGACTAACCCTTTTCCCAAGTCGACTAACAGGTTAACCGAGAGTTGCCTTCCTGCAGGAGTCGACTAGTCTTGCCCTTGGTCGACTAACCTTTTATTTTGTAGTCGACTAATCTTTCCTCTATAGTCGACTAGACTTGACCCAAGTCGACTAGTCTTCCTTTTGTAGTCGACTTGACTTGGCCTTAGTCGACTAGGCTTACCTTGACCAGTCGACTAATGGTTGTTTAAATTCAATCATAATTGTATGTTACACATTTAATGTTATGGTGTTAATATTGATTGATATTGGTCAAGTGTTAACATTGGAGTATTATGGAATAACTCAAATAAAGGATGAGAGAATATTATTGGTTAGTTTTATATTTATACGGTTTATTGATTTAGTAGTTGCCAAAGTGACCTATATTAGTAAGCCTTATGAATATACAACTACATAAAAGACTTGTCAATGAGGGTGACATTAAAAACAATAATATTCTCGATGGCGGTTCTAATTAGGAGATTGGGACTTGCCCAAAGGAAAGTCTCTTTCAAATAATTATGAACCGGGTAGGGTAGTGTAATTTATGCAACTTAGTGGTGTAGAATTGGATACCCAAAGGTAACATGACTTACTGTCTAAGTGGCATAAATTATATTAGACCTACATAGGTGATAAAAGGTCTCACCTATATAGAGTGAATGCTAGATATGCTTAGGTTTCGCCCAAAAGAGAAATCAAAGTGATATCAATAATTCATCTTCATAAAATTTAAAATTTTTGTATTGATTCGAGGCCTTAATGTGAGCTTGTCCTATTTTGTTTCAGTGAACGTTCCCACTTCACTTCACTCTCATGCAACTAGCATTCCAGCTCTGGATGGTACAAACTTTTCTGAATGGTTTGAGCATGTCCAATTCACACTGGGTGTACTGGATCTTGACATGGCTCTACTAGTTGAGAAACCTGAGGAAGTCACTGCGAAAGCACAGCAGATCAGGTTAGCCATGCCAAGGCCTGGGAAAGGTCGAACAGACTCAGTCTTATGTTCATTAAGATGACCATTGCCAACAATATCAAGACTTCACTCCCTCAAACTACTAATGCATCAGAACTTTTAACTGCTGTAAAAGACCGTTTAAATCTGCTGATAAGTCATTAGCTGGCACCCTTATAGCTGAACTAACTACCATGAAATATGATGGTAGTAGAGGAGTCCAACAACACATTCTTAATATGACTGATAAAGCTGCCAAGTTAGGAACACTGGGAATGAAAGTGGATGAATCCTTCTTGGTACAGTTCATCCTCAACTCACTTCCTCCTCAGTTTGGACCATTCAAGATTCACTATAATACTCATAAGGATAAGTGGAATCTGAATGAGCTGACTAGTATGCGTGTTCAAGAGGAAGTGAGACTGAGGTAAGAAGGACATCACTCAGTGTTGGCAGTAACTCAAGGAGCCATACATAAGAAGGGAAAGTATGGAAGAGGTAAGAGGTTTCCACCAAAGAAAGGGAATGAACATGGGGAAAGTAGCCAGGGTCATGGAAGGACTTTCACTGTCAAATGCTACTTTTGTGGCAGAAAAGGACATGTGAAGAAGGATTGCAACAAGAGAAAGGCTTGATTCGAAAAGAAAGGTATGAATCTTTCTTTTGTATGTTATGAATCAAATCTTGCTGAAGTTCCTTCTAATACTTGGTGGATTGACTCTGGAGCCACAACTCACATAACTAATTCAATGCAGGGATTCCTTACAACCAGGAAACCGAAGGAAAGTGAAAGATTTGTCTTTATGGGGAACCGTCTCAAAGTGGAGGTCGAGAATGTTAGAACTTATCGACTACTATTAGAGACGGGTCATCAGATGGATCTTGTTGACACTTTTTATGTACCTTCGATTTCTAGGAATTTAATGTCATTATCCAAATTAGATGTTGTTGGATATTCAGTTTTATTCAGTTGTGGAAAACTCAATTAAATGTTTAATTCAATGTCTGTTGGACATGGAATTTATGTGATGGTTTATATAAAATTTCCTTGAATGATGAGTTTGCACAATCTCTTTTAACCCTGCATTCAAATGTTGGTTCTAAACGTGGCTTAATTAATGAAAAATCCTCTATCTTGTGGCATAGACGACTGGGACATATCTCCAGGGATAGAATTGAAAGATTAGTGAAGAATGGGATTTTGGATAACCTAGACTTCACTGATTTTGGTGTTTGTGTGGATTGCATAAAAGGAAAGCAAACCAAACACACCAAGAAAGGTGCCACAAGAAGTAAAGAGCTTCTTGAGATTATTCATACAGATATTTGCGGACCACTCTCTATTCCATGTTTTACGGGAGAGAGATACTTCATTACCTTTATAGATGATCTGTCTCGTTATGGTTATGTATATCTAATTCATGAAAAGTCTCAGGCTATTAACATCCTTGAGGTGTTCATTACAGAAGTCGAGAGACAATTAGATAGAAAAGTTAAAATCATAAGATCAGATCGAGGTGGTGAGTTTTATGGAAGATATGATGAGTCAGGACAAAATCCTGGCCCATTTGCCAAATTTCTAGAAAAGCATGGTATTTGTGCTCAATACACAATGCCAGGTACGCCTCAGCAAAATGGTGTTGCTGAAAGGCGAAACCGAACACTTATGGATATGGTTAGGAGCATGATGAGCTTCTCTAATGTACCTAATTCATTGTGGAATGAAGCCTTAAAGACTGCTATGTATATCTTGAACAGGGTTCCTAGTAAAGCAGTCCCAACAACTCCTTTCGAGTTGTGGACTGGTAGGAAACCTAGTTTAAGACACTTACATGTTTGGGGTTGTCCAGCAGAGGCTAGAATATATAATCCACAAGAAAAGAAATTAGACTCAAGGACCATATCTGGGTATTTCATTGGTTATCCAGATAAGTTTAAGGGTACAAATTTTATTGTCCTAACCATAGTACAAGAATTGTTGAAACTGGTAATGCCAGATTCCTTGAGAATGGTGAAATTAGTGGGAGTGATGAACCAAGAAAGGTGGATCTTGAAGTGATAAGGGTAAATATCCCAATACCCTTTCCTTCAAGAGAAATTGTTGTCCCTCAGCTTGATCATCAAGCTGAGTTACCAGAACAACATAATGGTAATGGTTCACCACTTCATGAGGATATCGCCATTGAAAATGTTGTAGGACCACCACAACCGGCAGCTTTGAGGAGATCTCAAAGGGAAAGAAGATCTGCCATTTCAGATGATTATGTGGTGTATCTACAGGAATCTGATTTTGATATTGGGATTAATAAAGATCCAGTTTCATTTTCACAAGCCATTGAAAGCAATGATTCTAGTAAATGGATTGATGCTATGAATGAAGAGTTGAAATCTATGGACCAAAATAAAGTCTGGGATCTCGTCGAATTGCCTAATAACTGTAAGACAGTCGGGTGTAAATGGGTCTTTAAGACCAAGCGCGACTCCAAAGGCAATATCGAACGATATAAGGCCAGACTTGTGGCTAAAGGTTTCACTCAGAAAGAAGGCATTGATTATAGAGAAACCTTCTCTCCAATATCAAAGGACTCTTTTAGAATCATTATGACCCTTGTAGCTCATTATGATTTGGAGTTACATCAAATGGATGTGAAAACAGCTTTTCTGAATGGAAATTTGGATGAGGAAATTTACATGGAACAACCTGAAGGGTTCGCAAAGAAAGGAAAAGAACACTTGGCTTGCAAATTAAAGAAATCCATATACGGATTGAAACAAGCTTCCAGGCAATGGTATATAACGTTTAATGATACCATTACCTCTTTCGGATTTACAGAAAACACTGTTGATCAGTGTATATATCTGAAGATCAGTGAGAGCAAGTTTATCTTTTTGGTTCTGTATGTGGATGATATCTTGTTAGCCAGTAGTGATATTGGTTTGCTGTATGAAACTAAAGACTATCTTACCAAGAACTTTAAGATGGTTGATATGGGTGAGGCAGCTTATGTTATTGGCATAGAGATCTTCAGGGATAGATCTCGAGGATTGCTAGGACTGTCTCAGAAAGGTTATATCAATCGAGTCTTGGAAAGATTTCATATGAAATTATGTTCAGTCAGTTGTGCATCCATTATGAAGGGTGACAAATTAAGTGGGAGCCAGTGTCCTAGAAATGACTTAGAAAAGGGTCAAATGCAGAAAGTTCCGTATGCGTCAGCTGTTGGGAGCTTGATGTATGCACATACTTGTACCAGGCCAGATATCAGTTTTGCTGTTGGGATGTTAGGAAGATACCAGAGTAATCCAGGAATGGAGCACTAAAATTGGTAAAGAAAGTAATGCGGTATCTTCAAGGGACGAAGGATCATATGCTCACATATAGGAGATCAAATCAGTTGGAAGTGATCGGCTATTCGGACTCAGATTTTGCTGGTTGCCCAGATAGTAGGAAGTCTACCTCAGGCTTTATTTTCATGCTGGCAGGTGGGGCAATCTCGTGGAAGAGTGTAAAGCAGTCTATCACTGCTTCATCCACGATGGAGGCTGAGTTCATAGCTTGTTTTGAGGCCACGAATCATGCATTATGGTTACATAATTTTATCTCAGCACTTGGTGTAGTTGATTCTATTGCCAGGCCGCTGAAGATATTTTGTGATAATACAGCAGCCGTTTTCTTCTCTAAGAATGGAAAGTACTCTAGTGGTTCCAGACACATGGAACTTAAATACTTGGTGGTTAGAGAAAGAGTTCAGAAACAAAAGGTGTCTATTGAGAATATAAGTACCACTTTAATGGTTGCTGATCCATTGACCAAGGGATTACCTCCAAAGACATTCAAAGAACATGTTATTAGAATGGGTCTTTTGAGTAATCTGTAATGTATGTTTTGGTACTTATGTAATTGACACTATTGCGCAATAAAAGTTTGTTTCTGTATTTCCTGTTATCCAATTATGTGTGCACATATTATGTATGGATGTTTGTTAAACAGGAAATGTCTTGACAAGACAAATTACAGGGGTCATTTTGGTTATAGACTCTATTAGTGAGGGTTATCAATGTTGTGGTACGTAGAAGGGAGTATGACATAGAAGTTGTATAAACGCTATGACTCACATTGATGGTCCAAGCTAATTGCAGTATTACAGTATTTAATTATTTGAGCTTATCAGTTATTATTTTAAATTCGTGATCACGTGTCAAAGTTTTTCAGTATGGAATCCAATAGAGTCAAAATGTTTTTGAAATGAGTCTTTTTGTTTGTTTTCCAAAGTTTTTATCATAATCGGCTAGTGGTCCAAGTGGGAGAATGTTAATCTCACATTAAGGTGGCCCACTACCCTTATATTTATTGTTGGATTCTATAATTAAAGCCTAACTGATATTATGCATGCCCAAATATTATGGTTACATTTATATAAGTTTATAATCACTTGAGATATAAAGGGCCATGATGGGTGGTTTTATCTCAAGGGGGTTATTTGCAAATGTGGACCCTCTTCTCTCCTCTGTGAATGAAAAACAAACCTCTTCCCTTTTTGTGAAACCATCATTTTGAGAATAGGGTTTGTGCAAGGAAAAGGAGACAGAGAGAAGAAAGGAGTTTGCATTAGGGTTTGCAAGAATCAAAGGAAAGGGATTAAGATCTTCATCCATCTAACTTCCTCAATCTCTCAATGGCTTCAGGTATGTGTTTAATTATGTATTTATTCTTGAGATGCATATAAATTCTAGATCCTTGGGTTATTTTGATCTTCATGAATCTTTGAGTATATTCTTAATTCTAACAGTCAAAGGTTGTGATCTCCCAATACAGCCCGCAGAATCTTCGACCATCTTGTTATTGAATTGTTCATGCTGTTGCGTTGCTTGTGGGCTTTTCGCCTGTTTCTTGATCCTTTTCGTGGGCATTTCTTCATCTTCTCATACCAGAGACTTCCTTTTGAGAGTAGTAGTTTTTGCAACTGGTTTCTTCAAATAATGAGCTATAATACCTATGAACTGGATAAGCCTAAAAAATACACAACAGTCAGCATCACTAGGTTTCAGGGTGATCGAAATATCTGAACTGGAAACTTAAGTATGCTGAATCCACCTTGAAGGTTTGAGGGTGCTCCTAGTATAGATATAAATGTAAGAAATGTGATTTATTCTTTGAAAAAGCCACCATTGTCTAAAGAAGCCAACAAACAGTGGATAAGAAAAGCGGATGGAAACACAAGTGTTGTTTCAATTGTTATTCTTTTTCTCTGTCTTATGCTATCCACATATAATGATTGTTTGCTTTCTGAATAAAAACCATTTTCTTACATTTGTATCCTTAGGAACTTAAAAAAGGATTGGTGAATCCATGTAAGGTTTTGTATTAATTTTGTTGTATCTTACAACCAGAGACTCGATTACTTGATTACTTAATTGTGTTTCTGTGCTGAGAATTTTCCTTTTCCTCTTTATCTCCTATTTTATGTGTTCTGGTGTTTCTAGGTAATTTGTGTGCTTTATATACATGTTTTATATCATTTTTATGCCTATTATTTGTCATATTTAATGCTGCAGGCGTATTTTGTTAGTATTATTTTGCAGATTTTAGGTCAAGAGCAAATTAGAAAAAAAGAGCGAAAATTGGCGAGTCAATGGATATCAAGTGAACAAAAAAGATGCAGAAGCAAAGATCTGAAGCAGAGTTGGAACATCTCAACATAGCCTTCACGCAAAAAATAGAAATTTCACAAAAATCTGGGACTGAAATAGACCAAAAGTTCAACCACCCGTAGATTTCAGCCAAGCAGCCGTGAACTAGCCGACGGGAATGCCAACTCAGATATCAACACGAATCAAAAAGCGAAGCGTCAATACATCAAGAAGTTTGGCCAACCAGTTGAAATTTCGGCCAGCTGGCCGAACTATGGCGGTAGTTTTGAATAGAATTTTTTCAGAAATTCGTGTAATTTTGAAAACCTAGATTTTTGTATTTGATTAGGGTTCTACTACTCTCTGTTCTATATAAACACCGCCAAGCCTCTTTATCATATACAATTTTTATCTCTCTTTTATTTGAGCGAAAATTAATAAAATTATGTTGTTAGCCATTAAATTTCAGAGCATCTTCAGCGAAGAATTCTTCATAAAGGCTTCATCTTTTTGGCTGCTCTCTTATCTTTCTCTTTATTTAATTTTAGCAAGATTTATTTTTATATTATAATGTGTTATATTTTCTTAGTTAAGAACTAATTTTTCATAGCTAGGGTATGATGTAGGGATTGTATTGATGAAATGATGTGTTTTGTTCAAATTCTACTACATGCTTTATAAAGTTTGAATCTTTTGCATGCTAAAGTTGTTAATATTGTGCTTTATTGCTACAATTGGTGCGCACAATTAATCAGTTTAGAGTCCAAAAGGTGATATCTCAGTAAAATCTTCTAGAATTAACAACCATAACTCGAAATGTTGAGACGTAAGAGTTGTGCAGTTAGGTAAGAATATCCATCACACTCAATGCATCTTCTAACTAGCAATCTACTAGATCGAGAGATTGTAAATTCTAGATTAAAAAAATAAAATTGATTTTATTCGAGAGAAAATACTAATTAGGATAGAGAATTCTGAATGTTAATATGAATAGGATGTGTTGGAACCTATTTCGATGAAGACGTTCGTGAAGATCAAATTCATTTGGAGCTCTAACACATGACGAATCAAGAGTCCGACATGATCAAGATGTGCCAAGAAGAGTTGATAGAGTGTGGGTTGTATATGTGGAATAGAATGTAAAAGCCTTGACACAAACGCACATTTCTGTATCCTGTTAGTCGACTTGAAGTCCACTATAGTCGACTAAACCCATGTGTAGTCGACTAACCCAAAAGCCCAAGTCGACTAATCCTGTGTCCTGAAACAGCCCAACTCTCTGTTTCTGTATTAGTCGACCAACAGTCAACTATAGTCGACTAATACATTTTATAGTCGACTAACCCTTGTCCCCAAGTCGACTAATAACTGGTCAAGTCGACTATAAAGTAGTTGCAGTCGACTTGAAGTAGTTATTCTGAAACTGTTCTTCCAACGGCCACTGACCTAGTCGACTAATAGCTAAACATAGTCGACTAATAGAAGGAATTTTGCCTAGGTTAGTCGACTAACTCCATGGGCAAGTCGACTAATAGGCAGTTCTGACTGTTGGACAGTTTTCATTATCTGGTCTTTTGTGCAACTGTTTTCAATGTTCCTTTTATTCAAATTGCACCTATTAACTCCCTAACTAACCCTAGTCTTCAGCTATAAATAGGGAAGTTATTGCAAAGGACATTTACCAAGAGTTTTTCTCAGTTTTCCAAAAGCCAAAATCTGCAAATCTGAAAAACTGTTTTCTAACTTCAGTCTTCACCAATTCCAAATTCCATTTGTGAAGTCCTCTGAAGTTTGTCTCCTATACTAGACCTTGTCCACATACACATCTGTACCAAGGCTTATAAGATAAAAGAGTTGTAATTCTCAAAGTGTTCATTATACACGGGAGGCTTCTTGGTTGAAGAGGCAAGTTGTACAAGATGACCATTGTACACGGGAGGCTTCTTGGTTGTAGAGGCAGTTGTACAAAGGTAAAAGGTGTTCTCTTGGTGGAAGAGAAGGTGTACACATTTGGCGAAGGGGATTCGACAAGTGGTGTACATGTTGTATTGATTTTGGGTGGCAAGATCAAGGTTAAAGGAAAATCTCAAGCGGGTGGCTTGGGGACTGGATGTAGGTCATAAGGACCGAACCAGGATAAATCTCTTTGTTTGCGTTTGTCAATTTCTGAGATTTGTTTTCCTTTACATGCAAGTTATTTATTTTGTTTATTTACTTAACGCTAATCCTTCTAGTTTTAGAATTGTGTTGACTTGAGTTATTTCAGATCTATAGTTGCCTACAAGAGATAATTCCGCAATTAGTCCTTATCTCAACGATCCAACAATTGGTATCAGAGCCGGGGAGAGCCAAGTTCATCAACAGGCAACAATTGGTATCAGAGCGAGGGTCATCAACCGGCATCTACATTCCTACTTCATCAACCGGAGTACACGCTCTAATCCTACATTTGATATCAGGGCGGATACAAGTCAACAACAAAAATGGCAACGGAGTTCTCATCATCCCAGTTCAAAAAAGGACATTCTACACAACGTCCACCGCTATTTGACAGAACGAACTACAACTATTGGAAGTGTAGAATGAAGATATACTTGCAGTCACTCAACTACGACCTTTGGAACATCGTAGAAGCATCGTACACCAAGCCTACAACCAACTACAACGCTTGGAGTGAAGATCAAAAGAAGAACGCGAACCTTGACGCAAAAGCAATGAATGCCTTGTTCTGTGCCCTTACCAAAGAAGAGTTCAACCGTGTTTCAACAGCAACTTCTGCACATCAAATTTGGCATACTCTTCAGGTAACACACGAAGGCACTAGTAAAGTTAAGGAATCTAAAATATCTGTTCTTGTCCACAGATTTGAGTTATTTAAAATGGAGGAGAATGAAACCATATCCGAAATGGTTACAAGATTCACCGACATCACCAATACTCTTGCATCCCTTGGAAAGGACTACACCCAAGTCGAAAGAGTTCGAAAGATCCTTCGTGCACTCACACCAGAATGGGAGAAGAAGACAACCGCCATTGAAGAGGCGAATGATCTCTCAACTATGACATTAGAAAACCTAATCGGTAATCTAATGGCATATGAAGTGCAGTTAGAAGAAAGGAAGAAGGACGAACGACAACACCGTTCAAAGAAGAAAGAACTCGCCTTCCATGCATCTTCCGACACAGACAATGATGACGAAGAGGAGATGGCAATGCTTTCAAAGAAGTTCAGGAAATTTCTTAAGCAAAGTAAATTCAAGTGTTTTAATTGTGATAAAGCAGGACATATGAAGATGGATTGCCCTTTGCTCAAGAAGAAAGATAAGTACAAGAGTAAGAAGTTCAGAAAGAAGAAGAACTACGAAGCATCTTCAGAATATAGTGATTCCTCATCTTCTGATGAAGAAGAATCCACTGAACATGTTAACTTATGTTACATGGCCATAGAAGATGAGATGTATCATTTTCTGAACTCTCTGATGCATTTAATGAGTTATTTATGAATCTGAAAAATGAAAAACTGAAAAACAGATTTTTGTTAAAAGAAAATGAGAAACTTTTACAGGAAAATTCTGTTTATGCATTACAATGTTCTTCTATAAATTCTCAACAAGATGAAACTGAAAATGTCATATCATTCTTGAAAACTGAAAATGAGAAGTTTATAAAAGAAAACATTTTTCTGAAAATGGAAACTAAGTCTTTGAATGATAGAATTTCTATATTAGATAAAGACATGTTAGTTTTCAAAAAGAAATATGAAGATCTTATGCAAAATGTGACTAAGTTTAATAAAGGAAAAGAAAAATTAAATGATCTATTATCTTTTCAGAATTTGTCACATGATAATCATGGTATTGGATTTATTGCAAATCTTCATGTTATAGTAATCCATATAGTTCTTTTGTAAAAAGAAAGCCTAAGAAAAGTAAGTTTATATGGATTCCAAAGAACTTAAAAGTTTATGATAAAAATACATATATTGCTTCATACATGCATGATATATGTGATTCTTGCAATTATGTATATACTAACAGGTGGAAACCAAATTCTAAATGGATTTGGAGTCCTAAAGGTTAGATATGATCTTTTATATTTGGTACCAACTAACGTTTATCTTGCAGGTACCATATAAAAATTTTTTTGATAAAGATCAACTATGTATATATGTACTAATATATTTGTTGCAGGGGGAGAACAAAATATTTCTCAATCTGTTATAACCCATTTCTGCAGGGGGAGGAAAAGATAACATATTTTCTGCAGGGGGAGGACTTGTGCACACAAAGCGTTATCATCAAAAAGGGGGAGAATGTTGGAACCTATTTCGATGAAGACGTTCGTGAAGATCAAATTCATTTGGAACTCTAACACATGACGAATCAAGAGTCCGACATGATCAAGATGTGCCAAGAAGAGTTGATAGAGTGTGGGTTGTATATGTGGAATAGAATGTAAAAGCCTTGACACAAACGCACATTTCTGTATCCTGTTAGTCGACTTGAAGTCCACTATAGTCGACTAACCCATGTGTAGTCGACTAACCCAAAAGCCCAAGTCGACTAATCCTGTGTCCTGAAACAGCCCAACTCTCTGTTTCTGTATTAGTCGACCAACAGTCAACTATAGTCGACTAATACATTTTATAGTCGACTAACCCTTGTCCTCAAGTCGACTATAAAGTAGTTGCAGTCGACTTGAAGTAGTTATTCTGAAACTGTTCTTTCAACGGCCACTGACCTAGTCGACTAATAGCTAAACATAGTCGACTAATAGAAGGCATTTTGCCTAGGTTAGTCGACTAACTCCATGGGCAAGTCGACTAATAGGCAGTTCTGACTGTTGGACAGTTTTCATTATCTGGTCTTTTGTGCAACTATTTTCAACGTTCCTTTGATTCAAATTGCACCTATTAACTCCCTAACTAACCTTAGTCTTCAGCTATAAATAGGGAAGTTATTGCAAAGGCCATTTACCAAGAGTTTTTCTCAGTTTTCCAAAAAGCCAAAATCTGCAAATCTGAAAAACTGTTTTCTAACTTCAGTCTTCACCAAATTCCAAATTCCATTTGTGAAGTCCTCTGAAGTTTGTCTCCTATACTAGACCTTGTCCACATACACATCTGTACCAAGGCTTATAGGATAAAAGAGTTGTAATTCTCAAAGTGTTCATTGTACACGGGAGGCTTCTTGGTTGAAGAGGCAAGTTGTACAAGGTGACCATTGTACACGGGAGGCTTCTTGGTTGTAGAGGCAGTTGTACATAGGTAAAAAGTGTTCTCTTGGTGGAAGAGAAGGTGTACACATTTGGCGAAGGGGATTCGACAAGTGGTGTACATGTTGTATTGATTTTGGGTGGCAAGATCAAGGTTAAAGGAAAATCTCAAGCGGGTGGCTTGGGGACTGGATGTAGGTCATAAGGACCGAACCAGGATAAATCTCTTTGTTTGCGTTTGTCAATTTCTGAGATTTGTTTTCCTTTACATGCAAGTTATTTATTTTGTTTATTTACTTAACGCTAATCCTTCTAGTTTTAGATTTGTGTTGACTTGAGTTATTTCAGATCTATAGTTGCCTACAAGAGATAATTCCGCAATTAGTCCTTATCTCAACGATCCAACAGGATGAATTAGAACAAGCATAATATTTTATCTGATTACAATTATCGAAATTATCACCCTAATTCTTGTAATATATAAAGCAAAATTTTTTAGTAATAGTTTATGCACAACATCTTCCAATTAAATTGATTATTCTAATAGAACTAGGAAAGATTAAGTTTGTATTTGAAACAACAATCCTTGTGGGACAATACACTATTCACTTTATATTACTTGTTAATGATTGGTACACTTGCCATTCGATCCACATCAAGTTTTTGGTGCCATTGCCAGGGATTGTATAATTTTCAATATCAACAATATCAATTACTATTCTACTTTGAATTCTGTCTGTAAATCTAATATAAAAATCTTTTTCTCTGCAGGTTACAGGGAGTTCAATCTCAACAGAACAAAGAGTTCGGCCAGGCAGCCGAAACTTCAGCCAGGTAGCCGAACTCCTATTCTGAACGGACTTGAGTTTTCTCCAGACTTGCTCTTATCAGTGGATGAGACATTCTAGGAGTTCTGAACTCTTAGAACCTGATCCAAAGATCGACAAAACCTTCAGACGCTTGCTCAAAGAGAAAAGTGATTGAGAAAAAGTGATGAAGGATCAAAATGAGAGAAAAGCTTTGAGGGATTACATTATTCCTCTCTTACTGGAGCCAATTCATGCATCATTGCACCAACTATTCAAGCAAACAACTTTGAACTAAAGTCGGGGTTAATTCAGATGGTGCAACACACACATTTAATTCAGGGGATTCCCACATAACGACCCCAATGAACACATCTCTAGTTTTCTAGAGACGTGCAACACACAAAGGATTAATGGTGTGGCCCCGAAGGTAATAAAGCTAAAACTTTTTCTTTTTTCCTTGAAGGATAAAGTGAAGACATGGTTCAATTCTTTACCTAAGAATACCATAACAACGTGGGATGAGATGGCAAATAAGTTCCTCACAAAGTACTTTTCCCCATCTAGAGCGGCAAAGCTCCAAGGTGTCTCACAACCTTCACCCAACTTGAATCTGAAAGCATCTATGAAGCTTGGAAGAGGTATAAAGGATTGATCAAGAAAGTCCGACATCAGGACTTCCTGCTTAGTTAGAAATCCAATTCTTCTACAATGGATTGAATCTAAATACCAAGATGATAATTGACGCGGCCGCGGGAGGAACACTCATGGGCAAGGAACGTGATGAGGCATACAAGCTTCTTGAGGAGATGGCCTCAAATAGCTACCAATGGCAATTAGATCGAGCGATGCCAGAGAAGACAATCGGAGTACATGAGATAGACGCCATCTCTGCAATACATGCACAACTTGCATTACTAACAAAGAAACTCGATGCAACCAATGTAAGCACCATCCAAACCCAAAACCCTCCATATAATGCATTTGCTGCACGACAACCAGCCAATGAAGGATAAGTTGACAACTTTGAATTTCCTGCAACTGAGCAGGCAAATTACGTGAACAATTTCAAAAGGAACAATAACCTCTATTCAAACACGTACACACCATCTTAGAAGAATCATCCTAATCTAAGATGGGGTGGTAACAATAACAATATTGCTCCAAGGGCGAATAAGTTTCAGCAACAGCAAGCAAGGCCACCTCCACCACAATAGAAGAACCCAAGCTTGGAGGAGACAATGCAACAGCTCCTCGCCACTATGCAAACATTCATGACCACCAAAGACACCAACCTGAAGAACCAAGCAGTTGCAATTCATAATCTAAAAGTGTAGATGAGTCAAATTTTTAGCCTGCTGTCTAATCGACCGCTTGGATCGTTACCAAGAAACACGGAGGTTAACCCCAAAGAACATGTCAAGGCAATCACGTTAAGAAGTGTTCTAGCACAGGACCAAGTCTTCAGAGAAGAAAATCCTACTCCAACAGACACTGGAGATGAAAACTCAGAACAAGAGAAGGAGGCAGGAAATGTACAAAGCCATAGTTCGACTAGCCAGCCGAAATCTCGGCCAGGTAGCCAAAATCTTGAAGATTTTCAGGCTCTGCAAGATCCTACAGAGACGTCAGTTATCAAGCCATATGTTCCCCCACTTTCATTCCCCCAGAAATACAAGCAAAAGACTATAGATAAGCAGTTTGTTCAATTTCTGAATATGTTTAAAAAACTGTATATTAACATTCCTTTTGCAGAGACCCTAGCACAGATGCCCAAGTACACAAAGTTTATGAAGGAGATCCTAAGGAATAAGAGGAATGTTGAGGATCATGAAACAGTAATGTTGAATGAAGAATGCAATGCTATTCTGCTAAACAAGCTTCCTCCAAAGCTTAAGGATTTAGGGAGTTTCACTATACCTTGCACCATAGGAAATTCTTATTTTGAAAATGCCTTATGCGATCTTAGTGCCAGTATTAACTTCATGCCTCTTTCTGTGATCAGGACCTTGGGGTTAGGAGAACCAAAACTAACAGTGTATCACTTCAGTTGGTGGAAAAGTCCATCAAATACCCAAGAAGAGTGATTGAAGATGTGATAGTAAAAGTGGAAAAGCTCTACTTCCCTGCAGACTTTATCGTACTCGATATGGAGTAGGATAGGAAAGTACCTCTCATTTTGGGATGTCCATTTCTTACAACTGGAAATACATTAAAAGATGCACAATAGGAAAAATTAACTCTTCGTGTGCAGGATGAAGAAGTCACGTTCAATGTCATTAAGGCGATGAAATATCCCTCCAACCACGATGAATGCCATTATATTAACATAATTGAGAAGGTGACGACTGAAGTGTTTGAGAATAAGATCCCAGCATTCCCACTTGAGGCATGCCTCATTCATTCAGCAACCATCACTGAGGATGATTTTGAAAGAAGGGAATGTGCGAACTAGTTGGAGGCAACAACATCATTGTCTAAGTATGGGAGGCAACATATTGAAAAACTTAGAGTAAGTACTTCACCAGCTTCACCGGCCATTCTGGAGGCACCTAAATTAGAGCTCAAGGAGTTACCACAACATCTAAGGTATGCATTTTTAGGTGAGAATTCTACACTATCAGTAATTGTTTCTTCTTCTCTGACAGGTGATGAGGAAGAGAAACTCTTGTGTCTGTTATGAGATCACAAAACAGCGATTGGGTGGACAATTGCGGATATAAAAGGTATAAGCCACTCAGTTTGCATGCACAAGATCTTAATGAAGGAGAATTATAAACCTTCGATTCAGCCTCAACTCCGTTTGGGCCCAACAATGAAGGAAGTGATAAGAAAAGAAGTGTTGAAACTTCTTGACGCAGGTATGATCTATCCTATTTCTGATAGTAATTGGGTCAGTTCGGTTCAAGTTGTTCCCAAGAAAGGAGGCATCACAGTGGTTAAAAATGATAATAATGAGCAAATACCAACTAGGACAATCACAGGGTGGGGAGTGTATATGGACTATAGGAAACTTAATACTGCAGCCCGTAAGGATCATTTCCCATTACTTTTCATTGACCAAATGTTAGAGAGACTTGCAGGCCATGCATATTATTGTTTTCTAGATAGGTATTCAGGGTATAACAAAATTACTATAGCACCTGAAGATCAAGAAAAGACAACTTTCACATGTCCTTATGGTACATTCGCCTACACAGGATGCCTTTTGGTCTATACAATGCACCAACTTCATTTCAAAGGTGCATGATGACTATCTTTCACGACATGGTTGAGTGAATTATAGAAATATTCATGGATGATTTTCAGTTTTTTGGCCCTTCTTTTGATGCATGTCTACATAATTTAAATCTAGTTTTGTAGAGATGCGAAGATACAAATTTGGTCCTTATGTAATGCCCCGATCCTGCGGGTACGGAGACGTTACTGCAACGTATATACGCAGGTCAGAAATACCCTCGTGTATATACGCTAAGCATCAGTACATGTAAGAATCAGAGTATGGAAGCACGTGGTGCATTATACATTCCAACATATGAGTATAATTACAAAGTTATCATCAGATGTGACAAATATTATAAGAATATTACATCACCGATAGGCGCAAATGCGAGAGTACAAAGAGATGTACAAGTATGAACAGTACAAAAGGAGGCTCAGAGTCATAACAGGAAAACTCTAGAGCCGAGCAGGGGGGCCTGAAAGGATGGGGTTCTGGAAGGTCTGTTGATGATCCACGCTACCGCTGCGTCTCTCAGGTCAGCAACTGAGAGAATCCATAAGCTCCAAGCTCCAAGACCTGGACATGAGGATCTAGACGAGTCAGAACTCCCTAGCAAGTGGTGATGCTAATGCCAAGTTGCGTGCGAAGATAAGCACACGTGTATCGATAAATCTGAATCATAAACATGCATTGAAAATCGTGTCATGAGGACAGGCATACAGAAGCAGGTAGATATATATAGCAAGCGATATCAAGTAGGGAATACTCATGGTATGATATGATAAGAGAAGGAGATTGGTGGAATAGAACACAAGTGATAAAACAGGATGTAAGCAACTATAATATAGAAACGATCATAAAACCGGAATCCAAAGTGAAACCCGATGGAAGCAAACTCGGCAAAGCATACAACAATATAAAGTTGGCATCTTTTATTGTTATTATTACTCGTCTTACCCAGATGTCAAGATATGTGATTGCTAAAATAAAGAAACAATCAATGAGTTAAGAATATACCATGTAGCTTGTGGCTAACGGGTCGTGTCCACAAGGAAGGAGGGATGCGATAGAAGCTTTTCGGTGTATAAAAACAAGGAGTTGTGCTCGTTTTTTATGAAAAAGAGAATAGGAAGAAAAGAGATGAATGAAAGAAAAATTGCAACTTTTAGAAAAGGTTTTGGAGAAGATGATTAAGAAAGCTTGAAGATTGTTTTGTTGTATGTAATAATGAAGAAGGTCTGGGCTCACTATCTTACTACTCAATTTTTCATTCTTCTCTTAAAGTGTTAAGTCCCTCAAATGATCAATTGCAAAACTTAGATTATCTTTTAGAAAGCTTAAGTAAAGCACATAAGATGTTAGAAGAGTTGAGTCTTTTTCTTCAAGAAATCATAGAATCGAATGTTAAAACATCACGCGCGAAGAAGCAAGAATGAATTAAAAACGATTCGAGAGATGTTCATGAAAGAGTTGTGAATTCAACTATCCAAACCCATCCTCATGTGCCTTCAAGAACACTTTCAAAAAGAAAGGTTTTTAAGTGAGGCATTCATATGAGTCATCGGGACTTTTTCTTTTAAAAATAGAAGAGAAGAAAAGCAAACGAGAGTTCGATAGCAAGCCCAGAAAAACGTTTAGTTCTCCATGGAAAACAAAGAAGAAAACAAAGACATAAAACAAACCATACCATACTGCAAGTGGAAGAGAAATTGGCTCGACTTTTGTATTGCTGTCACTTCAATCTCCAAGTACAAGCTCTCAGTCCTCTCTCTCACAAGTTTAGAAACTGGACTACAAATTGAAAAGTAAGATTACAACTCTTGTTCTAGCTAACAAAGAACCTAAATCCTAAGAAAATAAATGTAAAACTTAATCCTAATCTTCGCTGCCTTTTTCTCTGCTGAAACAAGTATTTATAGCCAAAAACCAAAGGAGGCGAATCCTGGGAAGATTGGGGGAGCAAACGCTCCCCCAACTGATTCAGGTAGGCCGCGGAAACGCGGCTTGGGCCGCGTTTCCTGGTTTCTGTTTAGCTCGTATCTCCTGCTGGTTTTCTGGTTTCTGCTCCACACTGTTGACGAAACAGCCTTGATTCTGTGGCTTCAATCGCTTGATTCGGGGAGGATTTTTCTCAACCTCTTGATATGCCTAGATTTAGCCCTGATTTCTTCATTTCGAATTTATTCTGAATTAATTCAGAATTTGGTGGGCTTTTGGGCTTGTTTCTCCTTTCTTCTTTTAAGCACTTGGGCCTACATTTATCAAAGAAAAAGACAACTTATTAATAGAATTTATTAGCTAACAAGTGTGGTAAAGTGACAATATAAATGCAATATATGTGACAAATCACACCCCCACACTTATCTTTTGCTCGCCCTCGAGCAAAACATCAGACTAACTCGAATCAATTATTAGACCACTTTCGCAGGTCACTCGATTGCACTGAGCATGTGCAACAAGCCATTAACCTCTAGGTCACCCCTAGAGGACGAGTTTTGTCTCGTGAGGGTTTTCAGCGGATTACACCCACAAAATCCAAAAAGAAAGAGAAAAAGTTAGTATTTTCGAAAAGTTTTTTTTTTTGGGGAAGGAGAAAATATTTGAAGTATATTTGTGAGAGTTTAAGTAATCTATAAGTTATAGGAATATCAAATTTATCATTCCTAAACTTAGTCTCTATTCAAAAACATGTCTTCAATTAAAGTAAGGAGTCAAATTGTACTTCTCATCTAGTCTATTAATTTACCCTGAGTCGTATGCACCATCGTGACTGTGAAGTTTACTAAGGGTTCTTCAACATTAACTCCTATGTCTTAAATTTATTTATTTATGGTTAAATTTATTCCTCAATTTCATTAGGCTTTCTAATCTGCCTACGTAACGAGCATTCAGTTGGTGACACCCGAACCGGACAGTTTTAGGGCACCAGGTGAGAAAACACCCCTAAGGACTTAAACACTCGAGCAGATAAGGCCACGAAATCAAGGTTTTTATTTATACAGTGTACCCCTTTTAGGCGTGAATACCTATGCTTCATGAGGCATAAATACCCAGCTTAATCAGAAGATACACACATTTTTTCTTTTGCAAACTTATCTAATTATCTTTTGCGTAAGTACTAAGGCTTGCTTAGGCTGAAGCATGATAGGTAGTGAAAAATGCATAATTGTCATCATATATACCATCGCATTCGCACATTTATTCATATTTTAATGCACATTTATTAATATTTCTTTATTTAATATGTGCAGGCCTCAAATTGTCAAATTAATAAAGAAATAAAGCTTAAAGAGCCCAAAAGCCCAGATCCAAGCCCATGTTTGAAGCCCAGGTGAAAAAGCGCAAATACAAAGATTCAAAATGCAAATACAAGGGCTAAAAGTTGCAAATATCAGAAATTAGGGAAGGATAGACTTCTATCCAACCCTAAACACCTGCAAGATAAGGATAAAGAGCCAAGATAAAGAGGAATTTCGTGGAGAGAAGATTTGAAGAAATCTGGATTAAGAGTAACTTGATTACCAAGTTATCTCGAAAACCTAGATTAAAAGGCCAGGATCCACCTTCCAGTAGCAAACGCCCACTTTGACGGACCAGGAGTGGCCACGCGCCAAAGCGCGTGGCCAGGAGACACAATATTGCCGCGGAGGCGCGGCAAAAGCCGCGCATCCGCGGCAATCTGGATAGAGTTGGGTATCAGGTTTCGTGGTGATGTTATTCCGGGACTCCTCTACATTCTGCCCTATAAATATCAGAGCATTCGCAACAGGGAGGGCATGCAGAGACGATTAGGGTTTGCTTTAGCTATTTTTATTCAAGTTGTAATTTTTATTTCAAGTTCTTTGTGGAGAAGAAGGAGACAATTGTGTAACCGGAGATCCATCAATAAAGGTCACTCTTTTGTTCTCTGTTAAATTTCTGCAATTATTTTATTTCTTTTGCAATCTCTCGTGTTTTAATCTTCGATCTCTTCTTGTTTTCGTTTTTTCTTTATTTTTGCAGTCTTTCTCATTAGATAAAAACCAAAAAAATTAAATAATTGAAAAAGCAAAAAAAATGATGATGAAGAACTAATCTTCCTAGTGGTTTGCTGAGATTCTTGAAGCAACCCTAGAAGCAATTAAATCTTGATCCGATTAATGAACATCACTAGAAACCCTAGGTTTAAAAGCAACTAATTCTAGAAGGTAAAAAAAATACTTAAAATTCTTAATCTAGGTTATATGATAAAAGGACCTTTTCATGACTTCAACTTAAGAACTAGGACAGCATAAGTTGAGATTCGTCTTCTATTAGGCTGTACCTAGATGTTAGGAGGAACCATAGTTAGGTTTTTGATCTATGTAACTTAGTTAGAATTGTGTATTAATTTTCTTTCTTGATATTGTGGTAATAACCTAGGGTGAATTATATTAATCTTAAGATGAAGATCAAGCTCTTTAATTTGCAATAGGGTTGTGGTAGAAGATCAGCAAAACCACGTTTTTAATCTCATACTTTTATCACAAATCTAATCTTTTTCTTCTTACTTGAAGCATACAAGGGAATCGGCCGAAAAGCTTGCATCGCATCCTTCCCTGAGGATCACGACCCGCTCAAGCCCTTGCTACAGCGGATTCGCATTGAGACTAAGACAATCTGAACTCTATTTTAATCTCAATCAAATTTTGGCGCCGTTGCCGGGGAAGGAACGGCACGATTTCTCTTTCTAATCATTCTTTCTCTTCTGTTGCAGGTACAGAGAACAGGAAGCAGAAGACACATATTGCTATCCAGTGCCTCTGCCCTAGAAGGCAGAGCACTTGGACCTACACTTTTGCCGCGTTTCCACGGCAAAAGCCGCGGGTCCGCGGCAAGTGTAGCTGACTACTGACAGAATTTTCTGCAGGTTGCTCTGCAGTGCAAAAAAATTATAATTCTGCTGTGATATTATTGCTCTGTGATCACACTGCAACTGTTAATAATTAACATTAACCTATTTGTTGAATAAAAAAAAAAATTTTTTAGACTCTTGCATTTTAGGGCACGTGTCTATTTTTAATTCTTTAATTCTGTTGAAGAGTGCTGGCGACAAGGTACGTTTGCATAAGCATATAGATTAGGAAGCACTCTTGGTTGTTTACCGCTTTCTTGAGTGATTACTTTTCTACCGCTTTACACGTACACTAATCCATCTTAAGGGCATAACCCATAACAAAGATAAGGTGGGGATTTCATCACCCTTCCTTGGCCCACAAATCATATCAGTCACACTCACAACCCTAACCCTAAGTAAAACTTGACTAGACGTTGGCCCTAAGGTAACTCGGACTCAATAGGAGATTGACCGAAGAAGGAAAGTTGTTCGAAATTAACCCTTGCCAAATCGGTGTCTAGCGAAGGGATTGAGGGCCGAAAGCCCGAAGAACGGTGGTTATTTAATTAAGGAACGTCTCTGACGGAAAACCTCCCACCGGTCTTGCCCTAAACTGGCCGATTAGCTCGTGGTTGACGTCGACAATAGACCTCCTAAGGACAGTCTAAAGTTAGGAGTCGTCTAGGTCAAGGATAACCCTAGAATAGGATTTTTGTTTGTTTTTCTTTTTCTTTTTGGTTGATTGGGTGAACTTTGGTTGCTAACTGTGCATGCCCGCTTGGTCAAGAGACCCACTTACATCCAGGCTAACTAGAACTAGTTCACCACCCGAGCTCAAGCCCGACTCTCTCATGGCTCAACCGCCATCTCTCCAAGATAGGTTCTATCCCCTTAGAACCTCTATTCCTTCTTGCATCAAACTGAGTAATGAAGGTGTTGACCCATTTGAGCTTAAGCCACAATATATCAACACCCTTCCTAAGTTTCATGGACTTGAATCAGAGGATGCATACTTCTTCATAAGGGAATTTGAGGAAGTATGTTTAATGATAAATATGCCTAAGTTGGGAAAAGATGCCATTAAGCTTAGGTTTGTCCCCTTTGCTTTGAAAGATTTAGCAAAGAAATGGCTCTACAGTCTAGAGGTTGGTTCTATAGACACTTGGGACAGTTTCGTCAAGGCCTTCTTGAAGAAATTTTATCCCGTTCACAAGACTGCACTGATTAGGAAGAATATCCTACAGTTTAAGCAAACAGCCAATGAGCCTTTTTGGAAATACTTCGAGCGGTTTAAGGACCTCCTTGCCCAATGTCCCCATCATGGGGTAGAGAAATGGCGACTTTGCCAAGTCATATATGATGGATTAGATTATTCTACTAAGACATTGTTAGAATCCATGTGTCAAGGAGGATTTCTGGAAAAGAATGAAAATGAAGGATGGTCATTGTTTGAGGACTTAGCTGAAAAAGCCATCCAGTGGGACCCTACTCCTGAGAAATCTAGGACTAATGACCCCACTTCTTCAAAAGGAGGTATTCATTCCATTGAGGCCAACATAGCACAAGATGCTAAGTTAGCTGCTGTTATGCGTAGACTAGAAGCTCTTGAAACTAAGGAGCCAGTCTCTGTGAACCAAGTCAGCCCAACATCTTCGGCGGGCTGTACTTATTGTCAAGATAGGAACCATGTGTTCGAGGAATGTCCTGTCTTCATCGCGCACCAAAGTCTGCCCGAACATACGAGTGCGGCCTTCACAAGGCCCGCCAACAATCTGCCTGCCAACAATCCATATTCGCCCACCTACAATCCCGGTTGGAGAAACCATCCCAATTTGTCATGGGGCCAAAGTAACAATGATCAAACTAGGCCCAAATTCTCCAACAATTTCCAAAATCCGCCCTATCAAAATCCTCCACCCTCTTTCCAATATTCACAAATGGAAACAAGGCTCTCCAATCTGGAAAGAAAGGTGGACACTATCGTTAAAAGCAATGACACGCTGGCTCAAGTCTTGACTAGGATAGAGATGCAAATGAATCAGCAAGAAAGGCAAAAGGGTACTCTACCTAGTCAACCATTCCCAAACCCTAGGAACTCTAGTCAAGCTCACTTGGCTGAAGAAAATCATATGAGTCAGTGCAATGCGATTCATACATTGCGGTCGGGAAAACAAGTTGATAACCAAGTATCAACACCATCAAGTTCTAAACAAGCATTCAGCTTGCCTGATCCCACTCCATCCCAACTTAATGCCAACAACACGAAAAAGACAAGTCAGCCGAAGATATGCACAAGCCCATCGCACCCTACCCAAATAGGCTTAAAGATAAGCAATGTGCACAAATGGATAAGGTACGAGAGATTTTTAATCAAGTTAAGATCAATATACCTCTTCTTGATGCAATTCAACAAGTCCCTAAGTATGCCAAGTTTATTAAGGACATGTGCACAAAGAAGAGAAAGACTAATGTGCCCAAGAAGGTTTTTCTAGCCACTAACATTAGTGAGCTATTGTCTAACCAGATCCCTGTCAAGTATAAGGACCCTGGTTGCCCCACCATCTCTTGCACAATAGGTCAAACTGCAATTAAGCATGCACTTCTTGATTTGGGAGCAAGTATCAACTTACTCCCCTTCTCAGTTTACCAACAACTTGGGTTGGGCGAACTTAGTCCGACTAAGGTTACAATCCAATTGGCTGACCGATCCATAAAAATTCCCAAAGGAGAAATTACCGATGTGCTCGTCCAAGTTGGGGAGTTTATCTACCCAGTAGATTTTGTTGTTCTGGAGACCGAACCTGTATCCACTCTTCGGTCTCAAACTCCCGTTATCCTAGGGCGTCCGTTCCTTGCAACTGCAAATGCGATCATAAATTGTAGGAATGGATCCATGAGGTTGACTTTTGGAAACATGACTAAAGAGGTCAATGTCTTCAACCTGGAAAACCAATCTCGTAAGATTAAAGACCAAACATTTGAGGTGAACTTCATCGAGAACATTTGTGAAAAAGAAAGTGAAAATGAGTCTCTATTTCTTGACAAGTTATTTGAGGATAAGTGCGATTTGAGTGATAAGATGACACATGTTGAGGATTATAATTTTAAAGTTCCATTTAAAAAACGAAGATTTGATCTAAGTATCTTCAAAGAGCCAAGCACTGAAATATCGCATGAGAATATAGTTCAAGAAACTCCGATTGACTTAACTTTCGAAAGTCTCTTTGAAGAAGAACTCCTATGTTTAGATACACCGATTAAGGAGATGTTGGTTAATTATTCACTTCCAGGAAAAAGTGTTGATTTAAGTTTTGAGGAGATGTACGGAACTGAGCTAGAATTTCTCGGCAAGGAAGTTCCAACTGAAAGGTGTGATGAATTTTTGAATAATGGAGGTGGACATATGAAACTGGGGGGAGAGAAAGTTAAAACAAAAATGTTGGTCTCCCCATTGTGCCTTATAAAGAGAACCCATTGGAATGATGGGAAACGAGCTAGAGGGATGAATCCTAAGCAGCTCTAGGTGAGAGTGATACATGTGTTGTACATATTATGGTATACTATTATTCTTTGCCTCTCTTTACATTTTTCTTCATGCATTCATGCATTTCATACATTGAGGACAATGCATGAGATAAGTGTGGGGGAGGGTTTACTAACATAGAAAAGATAAAAAAAAAAAAAATTTTTTCTCTTTATTTGTTCTAACATTTAAATTTAAAAAAAAAAAAATTTTAACAAAAAAAAAATTGCTAATAAATATTAAAAAAAAAAAATGTTATAAAAAGGAAATATTTTGACTTTTTTTTTGAAAGAAATCTAAGTTAGTTTTAAGGATTAGGAAAATCATGATTAGGATTTCTAAAAACTTGGTCAAAATAAATGAATTGTTTAATTTTTAGGTATAGGAGAGAAATTGAATAAATAATTAGTCTTGATTTTTACCTTAATGAAATGTGCATACCAAATGCATATCTAGGATTCTAAGACAAAGACCTTGTGCCTCATAAAAAAAATAAAAAAAAAAAAGAAGAAAAAAAAATCACCAATTAAGCTGATACATGTGCCTCAAAAAGCATAAGTATTCATGCCTAAAGGTGAGTAAATAAAATAAAGTCCTTAGTTTTGGGGCCTAGTTCACTCGAATTTGAGTCCGCGGGGTGTTTTCTCACTTGGTGCCCTAAAGCCAACCGGTTTGGGAGTCATCGACTTTAAGTTCGCTACATGGGTGGATTAGAAAGCCTAAGAAAACTAAGAAATATAATAAATGTATTAACACATCTAATAATCAATTAGTTAGGTATGAGGGCCTCAAGAAGCCTTGATACTTATACGAAAGAAAATTAGATGAGTTATACATGCCAAAAAAAAAAAAAATAAAAAAATAAAAAAAATAAATATATTAACACATCTAATAGTCAATTAGTTAGGTATGAGGGCCTCAAGAAGCCTTGATACTTACACGAAAGAAAATTAGATGATTTTATAAAAATAATAAAGAGGCATGAGAGTCCAAGTTAAGGAATTCCTAGATTCACAAGGGTGCGTATGACTTTTGGTAACGAAAAAGACTATGTTAGAAATTCAATTTTAATCCTTACCTAAAATGAATAACAATTGACTTTATAAAGACTAGGTTTGAAGAATGAATAAAAATGAGGATCCTAAAACTTATAGACTACTTAGTCTCTTCAAATATAATTCAAATATTTTCCTTTTTATGGATTTTGTGGGTGCAATCCGCTGAAAACCCTCACGAGACAACACTCGTCCTCTAGGGTAACCTAGAGGTTTAACGGCTTGTTGCACATGCTAAGTGCAACCGTGATTCCTACGAAAGTGAGTTAGCTAGATTAGATTTTTCTCTTTCTTTTTGATTTTTACTCGAGGACGAGCAAAAAGATAAGTGTGGGGGTGTGATAGGTAGTGAAAAATGCATAATTGTCATCATATATACCATCGCATTCGCACATTTATTCATATTTTAATGCACATTTATTAATATTTCTTTATTTAATATGTGCAGGCCTCAAATTGTCAAATTAATAAAGAAATAAAGCTTAAAGAGCCCAAAAGCCCAGATCCAAGCCCATGTTTGAAGCCCAGGTGAAAAAGCGCAAATACAAAGATTCAAAATGCAAATACAAGGGCTAAAAGTTGCAAATATCAGAAATTAGGGAAGGATAGACTTCTATCCAACCCTAAACACCTGCAAGATAAGGATAAAGAGCCAAGATAAAGAGGAATTTCGTGGAGAGAAGATTTGAAGAAATCTGGATTAAGAGTAACTTGATTACCAAGTTATCTCGAAAACCTAGATTAAAAGGCCAGGATCCACCTTCCAGTAGCAAACGCCCACTTTGACGGACCAGGAGTGGCCACGCGCCAAAGCGCGTGGCCAGGAGACACAATATTGCCGCGGAGGCGCGGCAAAAGCCGCGCATCCGCGGCAATCTGGATAGAGTTGGGTATCAGGTTTCGTGGTGATGTTATTCCGGGACTCCTCTACATTCTGCCCTATAAATATCAGAGCATTCGCAACAGGGAGGGGCATGCAGAGACGATTAGGGTTTGCTTTAGCTATTTTTATTCAAGTTGTAATTTTATTTCAAGTTCTTTGTGGAGAAGAAGGAGACAATTGTGTAACCGAGATCCATCAATAAAGGTCACTCTTTTGTTCTCTGTTAAATTTCTGCAATTATTTTATTTCTTTTGCAATCTCTCGTGTTTTAATCTTCGATCTCTTCTTGTTTTCGTTTTTTCTTTATTTTTGCAGTCTTTCTCATTAGATAAAAACCAAAAAAATTAAATAATTGAAAAAGCAAAAAAAATGATGATGAAGAACTAATCTTCCTAGTGGTTTGCTGAGATTCTTGAAGCAACCCTAGAAGCAATTAAATCTTGATCCGATTAATGAACATCACTAGAAACCCTAGGTTTAAAAGCAACTAATTCTAGAAGGTAAAAAAAAAATACTTAAAATTCTTAATCTAGGTTATATGATAAAAGGACCTTTTCATGACTTCAACTTAAGAACTAGGACAGCATAAGTTGAGATTCGTCTTCTATTAGGCTGTACCTAGATGTTAGGAGGAACCATAGTTAGGTTTTTGATCTATGTAACTTAGTTAGAATTGTGTATTAATTTCTTTCTTGATATTGTGGTAATAACCTAGGGTGAATTATATTAATCTTAAGATGAAGATCAAGCTCTTTAATTTGCAATAGGGTTGTGGTAGAAGATCAGCAAAACCACGTTTTTAATCTCATACTTTTATCACAAATCTAATCTTTTTCTTCTTACTTGAAGCATACAAGGGAATCGGCCGAAAAACTTGCATCGCATCCTTCCCTGAGGATCACGACCCGCTCAAGCCCTTGCTACAGCGGATTCGCATTGAGACTAAGACAATCTGAACTCTATTTTAATCTCAATCAAAGCACCTAGCTAATCAATAATTAGACTTGTTTTTTTTTATATATTTTTTTATAAGGCATAAGAGTCTCTGTTTTTAAACCCTAAGTGTGTAAGTGTATTTTGTGTGCATATGTCATCAAGGTAAATATCAAGACTAAATTACTTTCACAAATTTTCTTCCTGACCCTAAAAATCAAACAAGTTATCTTATTTTGACCAAGTGAAAGAAATCCTAATTATGATTCTCCTATTCCTTAAAATTGACTTAAATACTTACAAAAAATATATCAAAATATTGTCTACCCTTTCAAAAATTTATTTATATATATATATCCATTTTTTCTCTATCATTCATGTTAGAACCCTCCCCCACACTTATCTCATGCATTGTCCCCAATGTATGAAAGAAATGTATAAGTGCATGAAATAAAATGAAAAGGAAAAAAGTTTCCGATACACTAGGTCAAAAAGACTCATTACCGTTTCATCTACCGGCACCGATTCCAAGAAAGGTTTAAGGCGTTGACCATTTACCTTAAAGTCATTTCCATTCTTGGGGTCACTGATCTCAACTGCACCGTGTGGAAACACGGTTTTGACAACGAATGGCCCCGTCCATCTCGATTTCAATTTTCCTGGAAAAAGATGAAGCCTAGAATTATAGAGTAAGACTTTTTGTCCAGGGACAAAGGTCTTTCTTATAATGTGCTTGTCATGGAAAATCTTGACTCTATCTTTAGTGATCCTAGCATTTTCATTGGCCTCATTTCTCAACTCCTCCAGTTCAGAAATTTGTAACTTTCGAAGGTCACTGGCCTTAGTCAAGTCGAAATTCAACTGCTTGATTGCCCATAAGGCTCGGTGCTCTAACTCAACGGGCAAGTGACAAGGTTTGCCATAGACTAACCTATAGGGAGACATTCCTAGAATCGTCTTGAAGGCAGTCCTGTAGGCCCATAGAGCATCTACAAGTTTGATGGACCAATCCTTCCGGTTTTGGTTCACAGTTTTCTCCAATATAAGCTTGACTTGTCTATTTGAAACCTCAACTTGCCCACTGGTTTGAGGATGATAAGGTGTGGACAACTTGTGAGTTATGGCATACTTTCGCATAAGGGCTTCAAAAGATCTATTGCAAAAGTGAGTGCCATTATCACTGATGATAGCACGAGGGGTTCCGAAGCGGGAAAAAATGTTCTCTTTCAAAAACTTTTGACAACTTTGTTATCATTAGTTTTGAAATATCACCTAGAGGGGGGGTGAATAGGTGATGGCTAATCTAATGGTCACTTATGAACAAATAATGCGGAATTAAAACTAAGATGACCAAATAAAACTTCTTTTATTTTAAACACTTATGTATAACACAAGAGTGTTGCCGAATTCCCTTTGCAGGGCTCTGGACAAGCTTCTCTAGATTCCCCTTGAAATGGGTTGAGGTGCCGCGTTGGCTCTCTTGGTTGAATACTAGTGTTAACAACAATCCCAAGCAAGTATAGCAATTATGAGCACAAGGGTATATCATGCATATAAGAGATAAAGACTATAAAGTAATGCAAGATATAGGAGACAAAGAGAGAAAGAGAGATAGAGTAAGCAATCGCAAACACAAAGGATTTGTTTCGAGGTTCGAGCACACTTGCTCTACATCCCCGCCTTCGACACACGAAGGATTTCCACTATGCAAGATCCCAATGGATCTCTCCTCGGTGCCGCAACACCTACAAGCCCTCGGACTCCCAAGTCCCGTACACACGCAAGCTCCCACAAGCTTGCCGAGGCCGCACCTCGAACCAACGAGTTCACAACCGAACTCCAAACCACCACGAGCACACTTGCCCGTCTCCTCAAAGTACAAGGATGAAATCTTTGGTGATCTACAATACTTTGATCACCAATTACAAACTCTCACTACAACACTCTCCTATAGGATAGATATAACAATGGATGCTCAAGTGTGGTGTGAGAAAATCAAGGATTAGAAAGGTGGAGGAAAAACTCAAAGAATCACACTTTAAATTACTCTTGATAAATTCTTCCCTTTTGATTGGAAGTATTTGCACTCAAATATGTGGAGAAAACTCTGTTAAAAGGATGGAAAAAACTGGCTTAGAAATCTCTAAAAATCTTGGCTCAAAACAATGACCAAACCCCCTTTTATAGAGGTCAGAAAAATCTGACCGTTGGGGTCTGTCAGAGCTGCCGGTCGACTGGCCAACGGTCATTTTTCCGACCGTTGAAGCCTCCGGTCGACCGCCCGGTCGACCCAGAAATCCAGAGAGCAGAACTCTCTGCAGCGGTCGACCGTACGGTCGACCGGACCACTGTGCTGACAACGTGCACAAGGCTGTGCACGTCGGTCGACCGTACGGTCGACCCGACCTAGCTGCGGTCGACCGCCCGGTCGACCGATTTGGCCTGTCAGTCAGTCCTCAGACTGCACAGTTAAGGGATTTGGAAAAAGGTCTTTTAACTTAATAAAAATCCCATAAATTCTCAGTAAATCTAAAAAATAGTTTCAATCAAAATAAAAACTGTTTTTCTAAAAACATGTTTTTCTAAAACTTGTTTTTCCATAACTTCACAAAATACAAAAACAAGATATTTTGAACTTGTTAAAGCATAGTGTGTATGGATATGATCCACTACACAATCATAATGAAATATCTATGTTTTTTATCATAAAGCTCTGAACTTGGTTTTGGTTGAAAGATATGTATGATAGAAATACCAAAAACCAAAGTATATATATTTTGTCACAAAGAAAAATCTTTTTCTAAATAAGAAATTCTTTTCTAAACATATAAATAAAAATTCTTTTATGAAAGCAATTCTATCAAGAGTTCTATCAAGAGTGTGTGTGTGATATAGACTTGAGCAATCCACCAACTATCTATCCTTTACATTTTTAACTAAACAAAAAACTAAATCTTATACCTAGACCCAAGTCTTCATCTTCTTGAAGTCTTCACTTGAAGGCTTCTCATTTTCTTGACTTGGTCCAAATACAATCCACCGAGCTCATCTCTAGATGTGTTCTTGATGCATAGGCTCGTGAATCAACCGGTGCTAGCTTCCAACTTGTCTTTAAATCCTTTGTTGAAGCTCCACACCTACTAAGATCTTGATAATGAATCTGTCACTAATTAAACACAAGATCATTAGTAATCATAACTTCATGAGTTGATCATCATCAAAACTAGGGTGATAGGCCTTTGGGCCAACAAGTTTTACATGGAATGGCTTCTACCCACTTGGACACGTAATCCACAGCAACCAATATGTATTGGTTCCCAAATGAATTAGGAAATGGACCCATAAATTCGATGCCCCAAACATCAAAGAGTTCTATTTCTAGAATTGGGTTGAGGGGCATCATATTTCGGTGTGAGATCCTTCCTACCATTTGGCATCTAGGGCACGTCTTGCAAAATTCATAAGAATCCTTGAACAGAGTGGGTCAATAAAACCCGCTTTGTAGCACCTTTTCAACAGTCTTGCGGGGACCAAAGTGTCCACCGCATGCAAGTTCGTGACAAAAGGACAGAACACTCCTAACCTCCTCATCGGGAATGCATCTCCTAATAATTTAGTCGGAACAGTACTTGAAAAGATACGGTTCCTCCCAAAAGAAATATCGGAGTTGGGATAAGAACCGGTAAACGTCATTTTTGGACCAATGAGACCGAGTTTGGTTTGTGACTAAGTAATTCACTATATCAGCAAACCAAGGTTCCCTAGAGATAGATAAGAGATGTTCATCAGGAAAATCCTCATTGATGGGTAATTCGTTGCATGGAGAATTGGGAATCCGTGAGAGGTGGTCAGCAACGACATTTTCTACGCCTTTCTTATCTCGAATTTCGAGATCGAATTCTTGAAGAAGGAGGATCTAACAAATGAGTCGGGCCTTGGCATCCTTCTTCATCATGAGGTACCTAAGCGCAGAATGATCGGTGAAAACGGTGGTTTTGGACCCTAGTAGGTAGGGACGAAACTTCTCTAAGGCAAACACTACTGCCAAGAATTCCTTCTCGGTTGTAGTTGATTGAAGCTTTACCTGCACACAAAATAAAGAATTTTAGATTTAAGAATAAAGATGTGCAAGTGCTCAATTCTTACCGCTATAGCAAGTGGCTATGCGGGTCGTGATCCACAAGGAGGGTTTGCGATAGAAGCGTTCAAGGTTCTTTATTGAAATCTTTATGAAGACAAAACGAAAGTTCTTCTTTGTTTTAAGTTAAGAAAATAAAAAAAGAGTTATGTTAAAGTTAGAAAGAAAACGGTAGAATGAGAAGGTGGAGAAAATCAGAAAACGATGAAAGCGATTATGTACAAATGAGTTGGGAAAGAAAGAGTTGGAAGATGAGGTGTTGGTGATTTAATCTACAGAAATAAACGAAAAGAAAGAAAGATAAAGAAGTACTCACCTAGTTTGATTGATGACTTACCTGGAACCCTTGCATGTTCTACCTTGCTTTGGAGGCGTTCAACGCATAGGTCATAGGATCGAGCTCAGTCCCAGTTCGCATTATATCATCAAGCCTAGAAAGAATGAAGTGATACGGATCTTGAGGAGGAGAACGTCTTCATGAACTATCGTTGGCACTCACATAACATCGTTATACTTATGCTTCTGGATTCACTTTATTACTTGCAGAAACAATGGAAGAAAGAAGGAGGGTACATCGGTGTCACTCTCAACATCAGCCTCTCTCTCTTACTTACATGAATCTTCATCTAACCTAAGCTTACATATAAATTACATAAAAAGAAAAAAAAAAACCTAAACTACAAAGAATGAAAACTAGGCTAAATCCTATCTCTGCATGGTCGTCCTCTTTTGCCTTTGAGTGCAGGTAATTATAGGAGAAATGGAGAGGGTAGAGGAGTATGAAGATAAGTAAATCTGGCAATTTTTGAACTCCCCTTATCTTCAAACTTGATTTGAGGTGGATATTCAGTTCTAATCTGCAGTTTGTTGGCGTGGTAATTGCTGAATATCACTTACCAAATGACAGAATTAGAAATAATGATCAACATAAGAGTTGTAGCTCTGTAAGTCTGCTTTCTGGATCATCTTGAATTATCAGAATTGAGATTCTGTAGCAAAAGTTATGATTCGAATACTAAAATGTATCCAGTCAGAATCTGAATCAAACTTGCTTCATCTCATCCGTTGATCTTCTCGCTATCCATTTATCTCTCTGTATTTGATATTATCCTCAGTTGATCTTTAGCTAACAAAAATGGATTTATAGAAATCTGAATTTTGTCGGTTTCCATTTGGTGTTATCTTTTTGATTTGCTCTGATCTTCAGCTGAACATTTGCCCCAATCCTTGATTTGTTCTAACTAGATCTGGGATCATCCTCAGCTAACCAAATAGATCTAGTTAAATCTGATTTTAACTGGTATTTATTTAGTTTAATCCTCTTTCTCTTCATTATTATCTTCTGCAAAATAAATATTTAAGACAAAGAAATTAGCAGATTTATTACACGATAAATGTAGGAGTGTAATGAAAAGAATGCAAATATGTGTACGATCACACCCCCACACCTATCTTTTGCTCGCCCTCGAGCAAAACAACTAAACTATACTAAGGATTATTTGACCACTTTCGCAGGTCACGCGATTGCACTGAGCATGTGCAACAAGCTGTTAAACCTCTAGGTTTCCCCTAGAGGACGAATTTTGTCTCGTTAGGGTTTTCAGTGGATTACACCCACAAAATCCATAAAGAAAGAGAAACAAAGAGTTAGTATTTTCGAAAAGAATTTTGAAAGAGAAAAATATTTGAAATATAATTGTAAAATTTAAGTAAGGAGTCAAATTGTACTTCTCATCTAGTCTTTTACTTCACCCTAAGTCATATGCACCTTGTGATCGTGAAAATTTTGACGAAGGGTTCCTTAACTCTAACTCTTATGCCTTATTTATCAAATTTTTTTTGGGTGGTACTATTCCTTAGTTCTATTAGGCTTTCTAATCTGCCCATGTAACGAGCCTTTAATCGATGACTCCCAAACCAAACGGTTTTAGGGTACCGGGTGAGAAAACACCCCAAGGACTTAAGGACTCGAGCAAATAAGGCCACAAAACTAAGGATTTTATTATTTGAACCCCTTTTAGGCGTGAATACTTATGCTTTATTAGGCACAAATACCCAGCTTAATCAGAGGATTTTCTATTTTTTCTCAAACTTATCAAATCATCTTTCGCATAAATACTAAGGCTTGCTTAGGCCAAAGCACCTAGCTAATTAATAATTAGATTTGTTTATCTTTTTTTTCTTTTTCTTTTTTTATTTTTATAAGGCATAAGAATCTTTATTTTGAACCCTAAGTGTGTAAGTGTATGAAGTGTGCATATTTCATTAAGGTAAAGATCAAGACTAAATTACTTTGACAAATTTTCTTCCTAACCCTAAAAATCAAACAAATAATCTTATTTTGACCAAGTATAAGAAATCCTAATTTGGATTTTCCTATTCCTTAAAATTAACTTAATTTCTTACAAAAAAATATGTCAAAATATTGTTTCTATTTTCAAAAAGTTTGTAAAAGTAAAGAAAATGTTAAAATTTTTTAATAAAAAGAAAAAACTAAGTTATATTAGAACCCTCCCCCACACCTATCTCATGCATTATCCTCAATGCATGAATTAATGCATAGATGCATGAAAAAGACGAAAGGGAAGAAAAATGTTACCTTAAGGTGGTGGTTCCGGTGGTGGTCTGATTGGTCCACGAAATGCGGCCCAATCAACTTTTTGTGGAGCTCGGAGGAACCCACCAGAAATTTCTTTAATATAACCCATTAGAATGATGTATCCATGAAGGATTTTTATTAAATATTTGACCCCATCTAATTTCCAAATTTTATAATTAATTTCGGAGTCAAATTTGTCAACCGCTTTGTCCCAAAATGGAGTATGAAATGATAGAATGATTGACTTGGACTCAGGAAGTATAGGAACTAATACCGACTCAGGAAGGTGACTTAAGTCAAGTAAAGGTTCAGGAGTCGAGATTGGTTCAAGAAGTGTGTCCAAGTAAAGAAGTTGAAACTCAAGTCCACATTCATTTTCCAACAATGGAATGTGACTTAATATTGGTGATTCAAGTACAGGAATGATAGGTGTGGGAATCAAAACTGACTCTAAAATATTACCTAAGTCGGGTAACAAAACAGGAGTCAATATTGATTCGGAAATTTGAACTTGATCACAGATTTGAGAATCTACGTCACATTTCTCATTGAGTTCAATATCATAAAAATGAGAACTTGTCAATTTGTCAATAGGATTTTCAAAAGTGTAAAATGGTCAAGTTCAATATGATCATCAAAGATGGGTGATTCAATTTCATGATGAATAGGCACAAGATTCAACGTTGACTCGGGAAAAAGATTGAAATCAGGTGAAGTCATCGGAGTCATTATTGAATCAGGAAGTAAAATTGAATCATTAAGTTGAGGTTCATGATCATATTCATTTTCAAGTTCGATTTCAGGAAAGGGATAACTTGCCAAACTATCAATATCATTTGGAGTTTGGGCAAGTTCAAATGATTGTTCTGAAATGAAACCTTGATTTCCAAAACTACATGACTCTTCGGCTCTAACAGAATGGTTAGTGACATCAGAACTGGTCAAACGGTGAGAACGTAGAGATTCGACTATCATATCTATGTCACGATTACGAGCGTTTTGAGCCTGAGTCATGGCTTCAAGCATCTTTTCATAGTTGATAGGTTCATTGTCTTGTTGAAAAGATGAAGAGTTGTTTGGAATTGGTGGTGAAATTGTGAGTCCATCAGATTTTGGGATTTGTGTTTGGACTCACGCATACTCATTTCCAAAATTGATAGTTTTCTATTTTGGACTGGTGGAACTGAGTATGAATGTTGAAAATATTGTGGACTAGGTGGAGAGGAGGACAAGTTGGTTGAAAATTAGACTTGGGGGAGGTTAATCCACACTGACTCTGTGAAGAGTTGAAATCATCTTGAAAATTATAGTTATTAGATTGGGGGCATGGGTTATATTGATTCGGATAAGACCAATCCGGCACACTAGGTTGGTTAAAGTTATGATATGCCGGGTTGGTAATATCCGAAAATGAAGTCGGTGTGTAATATGGATTATTATTGAAGTTGAAAAAATTATTATTATAAGCCATATCACATAATAGAATAAAAACAAAAAAGAAAGAAAAAACAAACAAATAAGCAAACAAATAAAAGGAAAAAAATTCTAAACTAAGTTAGGGTAGACCTATGACCTAGACGACTCCTAACTGATTAGACTGTCCACGGAAGGTTTAATGCAGACTTTGACCACAAGCTAATCAGCCAGGTCAGGGCAAGGTTGGTGGGAGGTTTTCCGTCAAAGACGTTCCTTAATTAAATAACCACCAACCTTCGGGCTTTCGGCCCTTAATCCCTTTCTTAGACACTGATTTGGCAGGAGTCAAATTCCAACACTTTTTTCCCTTAGGATAATCTCCTAATTGAGTCCGAGATGTCCCTAGGGCCAACGTCTACTCATTTTTAGTTAGGCTTGGGTTAGTGAGTGCTTGGAATCTGATTTTTGGGCCAAGGAAGGGTGATTAAATCCCTACCATATCTTGTTAATGGGTGGTGCCCTTAAAATCAATTTGTGCAAGTGTACAAGATATGTAAATAAGATTCACTCAAAGCGATGTAAATCAACCAGAGATGAGCCCTATTCTAGATGCAATGCGTACGTACCTTACTCCAGCACTCTTCAACAGTAAAGAAATTGAATTGAAAAGACATGTGCCTAAAATGCAAACGTCTAATCAATTTTTTTAACTTTTTCAACAAACGTTTTACTGTTGATTTATTAGCAGGCTTTTGGTGATGGCATATAAGAAAAAAATTTGCAGAAAACTAGAATTTTGCAAAGCAAGCAGCCCTGCAAAAAAAACAACGTTAGTAGTCAACTCCTTTTGCCGCGGATCCGCGGATTTGGCCGCGAAAACGCGACAAAGCAGAGGGTACTTGGTCTCTGCTTTCTAGAGCAGAGGCCCAAGACCACTTATATGTTTCTGCATTCCTTTTTCCTGCTTTGCTTGCCCTATAACCTACAACAGAGAAGAAAATTCGTTTTAGTTCTAAAAATTCAATAAAATCAGATTTTAATAAAAATCGTTACCCTCCCCGGCAACGGCGCCAAAAATTGATTGAAGCTTTACCTGCACACAAAATAAAGAATTTCAGATTTAAGAATAAAGATGTGCAAGTGCTCAATTCTTACCGCTATAGTAAGTGGCTATGCGGGTCGTGATCCACAAGGAGGGTTTGCGATAGAAGCGTTCAGGGTTCTTTATTGAAATCCTTATGAAGACAAAATGAAAGTTCTTCTTTGTTTTAAGTTAAGAAAATAAGAAAAGAGTTATGTTAAAGTTAGAAAGAAAACGGTAGAATGAGAAGGTGGAGAAAATCAGAAAACAATGAAAGCGATTATGTACAAATGAGTTGGGAAAGAAAGAGTTGGAAGATGAGGTGTTGGTGATTTAATCTACAGAAATAAACGAAAAGAAAGAAAGATAAAGAAGTACTCACCTAGTTTGTTGATGACTTACCTGGAACCAGATTGGTCGCTAATGTTGCATATTTAATATCATATGTCCATACTTATTATAGAATAAAAGCCTGCATTGTCCTAATTAATTGTCTGATTTATTTGCAGGCCCAATCTTTAAGGAGATGAAGAGAAATGAGCCCAAAGCCCACCAAAATTCTGAATTAAATCAGAATTAATTCGCACTCACTGAATCAGGGCAAAATCAAGAGGTTGAAAACTGGTTGAGAAGAATCCTCTCAGAATCTATCGGTTAAAGCCAAGAATCCAAGGCCATTTCGTCAGAATCCTGGACCCAAACGAAGAAACCAACTAAAGATAAAGGCAGAAGGAACTTCCAGAGAGACCCACCAGGGTGTGGCCATCTGGCCACACCCTGGCCGCGGAAACGCGGCCCTAGCCGCGTTTTCGCGGCTTTGTTGGGGAGTTAGGGGGAGCGTTTGCTCCCCCGACCTCCCCGGGATCCTATAGATGTGGGTTATGCCTATAAAAGGGTATTCTTTGCGCTGAAAAATGGACGCCAATGCAGAGTTAGGATTTAGACTAGTTTTTCATTTCTTAATTTAGGTTTTTGTTTTTCTTGTTCATGTAATTGTAATTTTCATTTATGTAAATAAGAGGAGATCAGACTTTCATCGAAGAACAAGAATGGAGCTTGAGCTGGAGTGACACCGGTGTAAGACTTATTTCTTTTCTTTGATTGTTATGAAATCGAATCGATGTTTTTCTGTGTATGTACTTCTTTTTAGTCTTCTTCTTCTTCTTCTTTCCTATTTTACTTTTCTTTTTGGTACAATTGTCTTCCAAGTGAGTCTAAAAGCATCGAAAGAGTCTTGCCGTTGCGAGTGCCACCGATAGCTCATGACGATAGAATGGAGTCTCTCTCTGTATTATTTCATTCTTGAAGTAGTCTTGATGATGTAATGTGAAAGAGACCAATACTCAAATCTTATGGGCTATGCGCTGAATGCCTCCACTTCAAGGTAAAATCGTCGCTGAAGACTCAAGGTAAGCTTTTGGTGAAAAGAAGGTAAGCAATTGTTTTTATTTCTTTTCTTTTATTTCTGTAAATTAAATCACCACTTCTTCCAACTCTTTCTTTTCGACTCATTTGTACATAGTCGCTTTCGCCGTTTTCTGATTTTTTCCACCTTCTTCATCTCTCATTTTCTTCTAACTTTAACATAATTCTTTTCCATTTTCTTAACTTAAAAATAGAGAAGAACTCTCGTTTGATTTTCATAAAGATTTCAATAAAGAACGTAAACGCTTCTATCGCAAAACCCTCCTTGTGGATCACGACCCGCATAGCCACTTGCTATCGCGGAAGAATTGAGCACTTGCACATCTTCTTTCTTAAGTTCTATAATTTCGTATTTGTGTGCAGGTTTTGCCTCAATTAAATTTTGGCGCCGTTGCCGGGGAGGGTAACGTTTTTATTGAAATCTGAATTTTTATTTAAATTTTTTTAGAACTAAACGAATTTTCTTCTCTGTTGCAGGTTATAAACAAGCAAAGTAGGAAATTAAGGTTGCAGTGCATACAAGTGGTCTTGGGCCTCTGCTGTAGAAAGCAGAGACCAAGGGCCCTCTGATTTGCCGCGTTTGCGCGGCCAAAGCCACGGATCTGCGGCAAAAAAGAGTTGACTACTAATAGATTTGTGCAGGGTTGCTTACTTTGCCAAAAACATAGCTTGCTGCATCTTTATTTCTTATATGCCATCACCATAAACCTGCTAATAAACCAACAGTAAAAAGTTTGTTGAAAAAGTTAAAAAAATTGATTAGACGTTTGCATCTTAGGCACGCGTCTTTTCAATTCCTTTATTTTACTGTTGAAGAGTGCTGGAGCAAGGTACGTATGCATTGCATTTAGCATAGGACTCACTTCTTGGTTGATTTATATCGCTTTGAGTGAATCTTACATATCTTGTACACTTGCACTAATTGATTTTAAGGGCACCAACCCAATAACAAGATAAGGTGGGGATTTAATCACCCTTCCTTAGCCCAAAAATCAGAATCCAAGCACTCACTAACCCAAGTCTAACTTAAAATGAGTAGACGTTGGCCCTAGGGACATCTCGGACTCAATTAGGAGATTATCCTAAGGGAGAAAGGTGTTGGAACTTGACTCTTGCCAAATCAGTGTCTAGGAAAGGGATTAAGGGCCAAAAGCCCGAAGGTTGGTGGTTATTTAATTAAGGAACGTCTTTGATGGAAAACCTCCCACCAATCTTGCCCTGACCTGGCTGATTTGCTTGTGGTCAAAGTCTGCATTGGACCTCCCGTGGACAGTCTAATCAGTTAGGAGTCGTCTAGGTCATAGGTCTACCCTAACTTAGTTAGAATTTTCTTTTATTTGTTTGCTTATTTGTATTTTCTTTCTTTTTGTTTGTATTGTGTGATATGGCTTATAATAATAATTTTTCCAACTTCAATAATAATCCATATTACACACCGAGTTCATTTTCGGATATTACCAGCCCGGCATATCATGACTTTAACCAACCTAGTGTGCCGGATTGGTCTTTTCCGAATCAATATAACCCATTTCCCCCATCTAATAACTATAATGTCCATAATAATTTCAACTCTTCACCGAGTCAGTGGGGATTCACCTCCTCCGAGCATAATTATCAACCAACTTGCCCTCCTTCTCCACCTAGTCCACAATATTTTCAAGAGTCATACTCAGTTCCACCCGTCCAAAATAGGAAACCATCAAATCTGAAAATGAGTATGCGTGAGTCCAAACACAAATCCCAAAATCTGATGGACTCACAATTTCACTACCACTTCCAAGATAATTCTTCATCTTTTCATCAAAACAATGAACCTATCAACTATGAAAAGATGCTTGAAACCATGACTCAGGCTCAAAACACTCGTAATCGTGACATAGATATGATGGTCGAATCTCTACGTTCTCACCGTTGGACCAGTTCTGATGTCACTAACCATTCTGTTAGAGCCGAAGAGTCATGTAGTTTTAGAAAGCAAGATTCCATTTTAGAACAACCATTTGAACTTACCCAAACTCCAAATTTTGAAAAAGATATTGACAGTTTAGCAAGTTTTCCTTTTCCTGAAATAGAACTTGAAAATGAATATGATCCTGAACCTTAACTTAGTGATTCAATTCTACTTCCTGATTCGATTATGACTCCGTATCTTCACCTGATTTCGATCTTTTCCCCGAGTCAACGTTGGATCCTGTGCCTATTCATCATGAAATTGAATCCCCCGTCTTTGAGGATCATATTGAACTTGACCAATTATACAATTTTGAAAGTCCTATTGACAAATTGGCAAGTTCTCAATTTTTTGATATTGAACTCAATGAGATATGTGACCTAGATTCTCAAATCTGTGATCCAGTTCAACTTTCTGAATCAATATTGACTCCTATTGTGTTACCAAACTTGAGTAATATTTTAGAGTCAGTTTTGATTCCTCCACCTATCATTCCTGAACTGGAATCACCCATATTAGGTCACATTCTATTGTTGGAAAATACATGTGGACTTGAGTTTCAACTTCTTGACTTGGACCCTATTCCTGAACCAATTTCGACTCTTGAACCTTTACTTGACTTAAGTCACCTTCCTGAGTCGGTATTAGTTCCTGTACTTCCTTAGTCCAAGTCAATCATTCTATTATTTCATACTCCTTTCTGGGATGAGGTGGTTGACAAATTTGACTCCGAAATCAATTATGGAATATGGAAATTAGATGGGGTCAAATACTTAATAAAAATCCTTTATGGACACATCTTTTTAGTGGGTTATATTAGAGTAATTTCTGGTGGGTTCCTCCGAGACCCAAGAAAAGTTGATTGAGCCGCGTTTCGTGGACCAATCAGACCACCACCGGAACCACCACCTTAAGGTAACACTTTCCTTCCCTTTATTCTTTTTCATGCATCTATGCATTAATTCATACATTGAGGACAATGCATGAGATAGGTGTGGGGGAGGGTCTAACATAACTTAGGTTTTTCTTTACTTTTAAAAACTTTTTGAAAAATAGAAACAATATTTTGACATATTTTTTGTAAGAAATTAAGTTAATTTTAAGAATAGGAAAATCTAAATTCGGATTTCTTATACTTGGTCAAAATATGATAATTTGTTTGATTTTTAAGGTTAGGAAGAAAATTTGTCAAAGTAATTTAGTCTTGATCTTTACCTTGATGAAATATACACACTTCATACACTTACACACTTAGGGTTCAAAAACAAAGATTCTTATGCCTTATAAAAATATATATATATATAAAATTAAACAAATCTAATTATTGATTAGCTAGGTGCTTTGGCCTAAGCAAGCCTTAGTATTTATGCGAAAGATGATTAGACAAGTTTGAAAAAAAAATAAAAAAAAAAGATAAACAAATCTAATTATTGATTAGTTAGGTGCTTTGGCCTAAGCAAGCCTTAGTATTTATGCGAAAGATGATTAGATAAGTTTAAGAAAAAAAATATATAAAATCCTCTGATTAAGCTGGGTATTTGTGCCTAATAAAGCATAAGTATTCACGCCTAAAAGTGGTCCATATAATAAAGTCCTTAGTTTTGTGGTCTTATTTGCTCGAGTCCTTAAGTCTTTGGGATGTTTTCTCACCGGTGCCCTAAGACCGCTTGGTTTGAGAGTCATCGATTAAAGGCTCGTTACATGGGCAGATTAGAAAGCCTAATAGAACTAAGGAATAATACCACCAAAAAAAATATATATGTATAAATAAATAAGGCATAAGAGTTAGAGTTAATGAACCCTTAGTCAAAATTTTCACGATCACAAGGTGCATATGACTTAGGGTAAAGTAATAGACTAGATGAGAAGTACAATTTAACTTCTTACCTTAATTGATAACAAATTTTTGAATAGAGACTAAGTTTAGGAATGAAAAATTCAGTCTTCCTATAACTTATAGATTGCTTAGATCTTACAATTATATTTCAAATATTTTTCTCTTTCAAAATGCTTTTCGAAAATACTAACTCTTTATTTCCCTTTCTTTATGGATTTTGTGGGTGTAATCCGCTGAAAACCCTCACGAGACAACACTCGTCCTCTAGGGGAAACCTAGAGGTTTAACGGCTTGTTGCACATGCTCAGTGCAATCGCGTGACCTGCGAAAGTGGTCTAATAATCTCTAGTATAGTTTAGTTGTTTTGCTCGAGGACAAGCAAAAGATAGGTATGGGGGTGTGATTGGTCGCTAATATTGCATATTTAATATCATATGTCCATACTTATTATAGAATAAAAGCCTGCATTGTCCTAATTAATTGTCTGATTTATTTGCAGGCCCAATCTTTAAGGAGATGAAGAGAAATGAGCCCAAAGCCCACCAAAATTCTGAATTAAATCAGAATTAATTCGCACTCACTGAATCAGGGCAAAATCAAGAGGTTGAAAACCGGTTGAGAAGAATCATCTCAGAATCTATCGGTTAAAGCCAAGAATCCAAGGCCATTTCGTCAGAATCCTGGACCCAAACGAAGAGACCAACTAAAGATAAAGGCAGAAGGAACTCCCAGAGAGACCCACTAACAGGGTGTGGCCATCTGGCCACACCCTGGCCGCGGAAACGCGGCCCTAGCCGCATTTCTGCGGCTTGTTGGGGAGTTAGGGGGAGCGTTTGCTCCCCCGATCTCCCCGGGATCCTATAGATGTGGGTTATGCCTATAAAAGGGTATTCTTTGCGCTGAAAAATGGACGCCAATCCAGAGTTAGGATTTAGACTAGTTTTTCATTTCTTAGTTTAGGTTTTTGTTTTTCTTGTTCATGTAATTGTAATTTTCATTTATATAAATAAGAGGAGATCAGACTTTCATCGAAGAACAAGAATGGAGCTTGAGCTGGAGTGACACCGGTGTAAGACTTATTTCTTTTCTTTGATTGTTATGAAATCGAATCGATGTTTTTTCTGTGTATGTACTTCTTTTTAGTCTTCTTCTTCTTCTTCTTTCCTATTTTACTTTTCTTTTTGGTACAATTGTCTTCCAAGTGAGTCTAAAAGCATCGAAAGAGCCTTGCCGTTGCGAGTGCCACCGATAGCTCATGACGATGGAATGGAGTCTCTCTCTGTATCATTTCATTCTTGAAGTAGTCTTGATGATGTAATGTGGAAGAGACCAATACTCAAATCTTATGGGCTATGCGCTGAATGCCTCCACTTCAAGGTAAAATCGTCGCTGAAGACTCAAGGTAAGCTTTTGGTGAAAAGAAGGTAAGCAATTGCTTTTATTTCTTTTCTTTTATTTCTGTAAATTAAATCACCACTTCTTCCAACTCTTTCTTTTTGACTCATTTGTACATAGTCGCTTTTGCCATTTTCTGATTTTTTTCACCTTCTTCATCTCTCATTTTCTTCTAACTTTAACATAATTCTTTTCCATTTTCTTAACTTAAAAACAGAGAAGAACTCTCGTTTGGTTTTCATAAAGATTTCAATAAAGAACGTAAACGCTTCTATCGCAAAACCCTCCTTGTGGATCACGACCCGCATAGCCACTTGCTATAGCGGAAGAATTGAGCACTTGCACATCTTCTTTATTAAGTTCTATAATTTCGTATTTTGTGTGCAGGTTTTTCCTCAATCAAGTTTTGGCACCGTTGCCGGGGAGGGTAACGTTTTTATTGAAATCTGAATTTTTATTGAAAATTTTTTAGAACTAAACGAATTTTTTTCTCTGTTACAGGTTATAGGGCAAGCAAAGTAGGAAATTAAGGTTGCAGTGACATACAAGTGGTCTTGGGCCTCTGCTGTAGAAAGCAGAGACCAAGGGCCCTCTGATTTGCAGCGTTTGCGCGGCCAAAGCCGCGGATCTGCGGCAAAGAAGAGTTGACTACTAATAGATTTTGTGCAGGGTTGCTTACTTTTCCAAAAACATAGCTTGCTGCATCTTTATTTCTTATATGCCATCACCATAAACCTGCTAATAAACCAACAGTTAAAAGTTTGTTGAAAAAGTTAAAAAAAATTGATTAGACGTTTGCATCTTAGGCACGTGTCTTTTCAATTCCTTTATTTTACTGTTGAAGAGTGCTGGAGCAAGGTACGTATGCATTGCATTTAGCATAGGACTCACTTCTTGGTTGATTTATATCGCTTTGAGTGAATCTTACATATCTTGTACACTTGCACTAATTGATTTTAAGGGCACCAACCCAATAACAAGATAAGGTGGGGATTTAATCACCCTTCCTTAGCCCAAAAATCAGAATCCAAGCACTCACTAACCCAAGCCTAACATAAAATGAGTAGACGTTGGCCCTAGGGACATCTTGGACTCAATTAGGAGATTATCCTAAGGGGGAAAGGTGTTGGAACTTGACTCTTGCCAAATCAGTGTCTAGGAAAGGGATTAAGGGCCGAAAGCCCGAAGGTTGGTGGTTATTTAATTAAGGAACGTCTTTGACGGAAAACCTCCCACCAACCTTGCCCTGACCTGCCTGATTAGCTTGTGGTCAAAGTCTGCATTGGACCTCCCGTGGATAGTCTAATCAGTTAGGAGTCGTCTAGGTCATAGGTCTACCCTAACTTAGTTAGAATTTTCTTTTATTTGTTTGCTTATTTGTATTTTCTTTCTTTTTGTTTGTATTGTGTGATATGGCTTATAATAATAATTTTTCCAACTTCAATAATAATCCATATTACACACCGAGTTCATTTTCGGATATTACCAACCCGGCATATCATGACTTTAACCAACCTAGTGTGCCGGATTGGTCATATCCGAATCAATATAACCCATGTCCCCCATCTAATAACTATAATGTCCATAAGAATTTCAACTCTTCACCGAGTCAGTGGGGATTCACCTCCCCAGAGCATAATTATCAACCAACTTGTCCTCCTTCTCCACCTAATCCACAATATTTTCAAGAGTCATACTCAGTTCCACCCGTCCAAAATAGGAAACCATCAATTCTGGAAATGAGTATGCGTGAGTTCAAACACAAATCCCAAAATCTGATGGACTCACAATTTCACTACCACTTCCAAGACAATTCTTCATCTTTTCATCAAAACAATGAACCTATCAACTATGAAAAGATGCTTGAAACCATGACTCAGGCTCAAAACACTCCTAATCGTGACATAGATATGATGGTCGAATCTCTACGTTCTCACCGTTGGACCAGTTCTGATGTCACTAACCATTCTGTTAGAGCCGAAGAGTCATGTAGTTTTGGAAATCAAGATTCCATTTCAGAACAACCATTTGAACTTGCCCAAACTCCAAATTTTGAAAAAGATATTGACAGTTTAGCAAGTTTTCCTTTTCCTGAAATAGAACTTAAAAATGAATATGATCCTGAACCCCAACTTAGTGATTCAATTCTACTTCCTGATTTGATTATGACTCCGGTATCTTCACCTGATTTTGATCCTTTCCCCGAGTCAACGTTGGATCCTGTGCCTATTCATCATGAAATTGAATCCCCCGTCTTTGAGGATCATATTGAACTTGACCAATTATACAATTTTGAAAGTCCTATTGACAAATTGGCAAGTTCTCAATTTTTTGATATTGAACTCAATGAGATATGTGACCTAGATTCTCAAATCTGTGATCCAGTTCAACTTTCTGAATCAATATTGACTCCTGTTGTGTTACCAAACTTGAGTAATATTTTAGAGTCAGTTTTGTTTCCTCCACCTATCATTCCTGAACTGGAATCACCCATATTAGGTCACATTCCATTGTTGGAAAATACATGTGGACTTGAGTTTCAACTTCTTGACTTGGACCCTATTCCTGAACCAATTTCGACTCTTGAACCTTTACTTGACTTAAGTTACCTTCCTGAGTCGGTATTAGTTCCTGTACTTCCTGACTCCAAGTCAATCATTCTATCATTTCATACTCCTTTCTGGGACGAGGTGGTTTACAAATTTGACTCCGAAATCAATTATGGAATATTGAAATTAGATGGGGTCAAATACTTAATAAAAATCCTTTATGCACACATCTTTTTAGTGGGTTATATTAGAGTAATTTCTGGTGGGTTCCTCCGAGACCCAAGAAAAGTTGATTGGGCCGCGTTTCGTGAACCAATCAGACCACCACCGGAACCACCATCTTAAGGTAACACTTTCTTTCCCTTTCTTCTTTTTCATGCATCTATGCATTAATTCATACATTGAGGACAATGCATGAGATAGGTGTAGGGGAGGGTCTAACATAACTTAGGTTTTTCTTTACTTTTAAAAACTTTTTGAAAAATAGAAACAATATTTTGACATATTTTTTGTAAGAAATTAAGTTAATTTTAAGAATAGGAAAATCTAAATTCAGATTTCTTATACTTGGTCAAAATATGATTATTTGTTTGATTTTTAGGGTTAGGAAGAAAATTTGTCAAAGTAATTTAGTCTTGATCTTTACCTTAATGAAATATGCACACTTCATACACTTACACACTTAGGGTTCAAAAACAAAGATTCTTATGCCTTATAAAAATATATATGTATATATATATATATATATATATATATATATATATATATATATATATATATATATATATATAATTAAACAAATCTAATTATTGATTAGCTAGGTGCTTTGGCCTAAGCAAGCCTTAGTATTTACGCGAAAGATGATTAGACATGTTTGAAAAAAAATAAAAATAAAAATAAAAAAAAGATAAACAAATCTAATTATTGATTAGCTAGGTGCTTTGGCCTAAGAAGGCCTTAGTATTTATGCGAAAGATGATTAGATAAGTTTAAGGAAAAAAATATATAAAATCCTCTGATTAAGCTGGGTATTTGTGCCTAATAAAGCATAAGTATTCACGCCTAAAAGTGGTCCATATAATAAAGTCCTTAGTTTTGTGGCCTTATTTGCTCGAGTCCTTAAGTCCTTGGGGTGTTTTCTCACCCGGTGCCCTAAGACCGTTTGGTTGGGAGTCATCGATTAAAGGCTCGTTACATGGGCAGATTAGAAAGCCTAATAGAACTAAGGAATAATACCACCAAAAAAAATATATATGTATAAATAAATAAGGCATAAGAGTTAGAGTTAATGAACCCTTAGTCAAAATTTTCACGATCACAAGGTGTATATGACTTAGGGTAAGTAATAGACTAGATGAGAAGTACAATTTAACTTCTTTCCTTGATTGATAACAAATTTTTGAATAAAGACTAAGTTTAGGAATGAATAATTCAGTCTTCCTATAACTTATAGATTGCTTAGATCTTACAATTATATTTCAAATATTTTTCTCTTCAAAAAGCTTTTCGAAATTACTAACTCTTTATTTCCCTTTCTTATGGATTTTGTGGGTGTAATCCGCTGAAAACCCTCACGAGACAACACTCGTCCTCTAGGGGAAACCTAGAGGTTTAACGGCTTGTTGCACATGCTCAGTGCAATCGCGTGACCTGCGAAAGTGGTCTAATAATTGATTAAGACGGGAGAGGTGTTGTATTGTGGAGTATAATTTGCACACAAAATATATTCAATGAAAAGAGAGAAGGTTTAGATTCAACCTTTGTGCTTGATCACTCCACAAATGTATTTGATATGATTAATATACCCTTTCCAATCTCCGTTATAGCAAGGGCTATACCGAGTCGATTCTCAGGGAGAGCTTGCGATGGAAGCGTTACGGTTCGTAGTGAAGGAAGAAAACGAAGATTCTTCTTTGTCTTAAAAGAATAAAAACAAATTGGAAAAAGAAGTAAAAGAATTGGTGGATATGTTCATGATGGAAAGTAAAAAGAAATCAAAGATGATATTTACTTTGGAAAGAAAACAAATGGAATGAAAACTTGTAGAAAGAATTTAAGATGAGAAAAACCATGACTAGCTAACCTTACTTCCTTGCTAAAACTTACTAAACTCCGTGATGGTGAATGCATGCCTCATGTTGATTCATCGGCAAAGATTTGTCTTGCGTGTTGGTCTAATTACTTTCCCACTTGGATGACGGGTGATCATTCTTGGACTTGTCTTGTAGCCTCATAGATGTCATTGGCCTACAATTAGACTTCAATAATGGAATCAAAAGAGCTACACTCAAGGGATGCTAAGGAAGAAGATATAACATTCATTAATGGAAGTAAAGAAGTTGTACACAAATAGCATATTGGTGATCCATCTCCATGTTCCATCACGACACTTGTTCTAAAGACAAGGCTCTAAATGAGGCACACATGAATCATATGAAGAATTACAACAAGATATAGCCAAGCATGAAAGTAACCCATCGGAGAAGAGAAGGCCATACAACTTGCAAGATTAAAGATAGCAATCACCCATGAGTTAGTAGTTAGCAAGGTAAGTTGTTAGCTAGCCATGAGAAGAAAGAATTAGCTACTAGCCATAAGAAAAGAAAAGCAAAGCATGAATAAAAGTGCAAGTAAAGTAAAGCTAGAATTAAAGAAAGCAAGTAATACTAGAAAATGCTCAAGTAGAGAGAAGAGAATGGATGAATCCTTGCTTCACAAGTTGTCACTCCTTGGTGTACACAAGCTTTCTCTCTCTTACAACTCTCTTTTGCAGAATTTCTAGGGAGGAAGAAGAGGGAGACTAAAACCTAGAGAATACTAAAACAAAATACAAGACTTTCCCCTAATTTCTCCTCTCTCCTCCACACTTTGTTGCGCAAGCCCTGGTCCTGTATTTATAGCCTCAGAGAGAAGGATCTAGAGCCCTGGTTGTTGGAGAGAAATCCGGGCTCCAACAACCCTGTAACTGCCGAAATTTGGCGGCAAAATCCCGGATTTGGCGGCAAAATCAGGGCCGTTGAGGCCAGATTTTCTGTTGTGAGTTTGTTGCGAGGTTGTTATCCACGTGGCCTTCTGGAAGATCGAGTTGGCGCGCGGATCTCTCCTGATTTTAGATTCAAATCTTGGGCTCTTTTAGGCTTTGAATTTATCTCTTTAATTATTGCTAATTAAAGTGATTCTGGGCTTTTTCTCATTTCAGATGTGGACCTGCAAAAATAGAGAGAATATGAGTAAAAATCATATTTTTTTTGTAATATGCATGGGAATAATGTGGTAAAATATGCAGAATTGAATACCAATCACACCCCCACACTTATTCTTTTGCTCGTCCCGAGCAAAACAAAGAAAAGAAAAGAAAAAAAAACTATACTACCAATTTTATTACACCACTTTCGTAGGTGACACGATTGCACTGAGCGCGTGCAACAAGCCGTTAAACCTCTAGGTTACCCTAGAGGAGGAGTGTTGTCTCCTAAGGTTTTCAGCGGATTACACCCACAAAATCCATAAAGAAAGAAGACAAATGTTAGTATTTTGAAAATGCATTTTGAAAGAGAGACATGTTTTCGAACTATTTTTGCAAAAATATAAGTGATCTTAGGTCATAAGTCCACCTATAATCATTCTTTCTTAAACTTAGTCTCTATGCAAGATCTTGTCTTCAATTAAGGTAAGAATTCAAAATTGGATTGAATACTTTATCTTTCATAAAACCTAGATAATATGCACACCGTGCTCAGTGAAAATTTCTGGGATTTCAACTCCAACCATCAAGCCATTTATTTATTTATATATATATATATTCTGTTTTTTTTCTTCCCTTAGTTTAGGCTTTCTAGTTTACCCTGTAGCGAGCCTTTAACCGATGACTCCCAAACCAGACGGTCTTAGGGCACCAGATGAGAAAACATCCCTCGGGTTTAAGGTCTCGAGTAAAAAGGCCACAAAACTAAAGGGGATTATTTATTTCCTTTACCACCGTTAGGCGCGAATAATCATGCTTCTTGAGGCACATTTATCCAGCTTAATAGGTGATGTTTTATTACATCTTTATTTTTCTTTCTTTTTTTTATTTTTATGGCATTTTTGGTCTTTGTCTCCATCCCAAGAAATGTGTAAGTGTAAAGTGCATATTTATCTAAGGTAAAAATTCAAGATAAAAATATCTCACCAATTTTACTTACTTAGCCTATAATTTTAAACAAGATCTATTATTTCAACTAGGTTTAAGATGTCATAATTAAGGCTTTCTTAATTTCTAAGATACATCTTAATCTTCTTAAAAATAGATCAAAACTTTGTCTCTTATTTCAAAAAGTTTTTTTAATTTTATTTCTAAAAAGAAGTGTAAAAGAAAGAAAATCTAAAAACTCTATGTTAGTAAACCTCCCCCACACTTATTTCATGCATTGTCCTCAATGCATCATGATATATGTATGCATGAAATAGGTAAGAGGTAAGAAACTTTATTTACAAAAAAGTGCAAAAAATTATTTACAAAGAATATATACAAGTGTAACCATTACCTAGGCTTTTGGTCGTTTTCCTCTGGCCCGTTTCCCATCGTTCCAGTGCGTCTGCTTTCGTGAGCTCAGTTGGAAACGGTTTGAATTATTTTAGCCTTAGGTATTTTCAGATTCAATTTTTTATTATCATTCACCCTCATTCCAACACATTATTCACTAAAAAATTCCTTATCACTACTCTCACTCTGAATCTCATCACTTCCAATGTTAAGGAATTTCAGCTCCTCTCCATACAATTCTTCAAAACCAAGGTCAACATCCGAAAGTGGACAATCAGCTAACCTACCCCGAGTTGACTCATCTAGACACATGATCTCATCAGAAAATAGGTCTTCAAAGGATATATCAATCGGAGGTTCGGATACAGTTACAGTTGGCTCATTGAAGGTGAAAATATCCAAATCAATACTTTCCCTTGTTGAAAGGGTACTCGGATAAGAGAATCACAAGATTGTGACTTATCTTTGGATCTTCACCTTCTTCCTCATAATTGTTACTAATGAAGCTAACCTCAAATGTTTGATCTTGTGTTTTACGAGGTTGTGTGTGGAAGACATTGAATTCATGCATCATGTTACCAAAGGTCAACCTCATTGATCCATTCCGGCAATTAATAATGGCATTTGCAGTAGCCAGGAATGTCGTCCCAAAATGACAGGAATTTGAGCCCTTTGACTGGAATTTGACACAGGTTTTGTTTCAAGGACTACAAAGTCAACAGGATAAATGAATTCCCCAACCTTGACAAGGACATCGTGAATTTCTCCCTTGGGTTTAGTGACAGAGCGATCAGCCAATTGGATAGTCATTTGGGTAGGACGGAGATCACCTAACCCTAATTGTTGGTACACAGAGAAAGGCAGGAGATTGATGCTGGCCCCAAATCAAGAAGTGCCCTATTAATGGTAGTCTGTCCTATGATGCATGAAATGGTGGGGCTACCTGGGTCTTTGTATTTAACAGGAGTTGGACCATTGAGCAGCTCGTTGATGGATGATGCAAGGAAGACTTTTTTAGGGACTTGTGTTTTCCTCTTCTTGGTGCACAATTCCTTCAAGAATTTGGCATATGATGGCACTTGTTGTATGGCATCAAGAAGAGGGACATTGATTTGGACCTTATTGAACATTTCTTTTATCTTCTCCATGTGAGCATTTGTCTTGGGATTCTTAAGCCTATTTGGAAATGGTACAACAGGCTTATAAATTTGCTCATCTACCTTTTCTTTCCCCTTGGCTTTTGAAGTGGATGGCTCTGAACTAGAGGATTGTTTGTCAGAAGCTGGTTGCATTGGGACAGGAGGTGTTGGCTTTGGTACTGGATGAGATGGTGGACTAGAAACCTTATTATTAACTTGTCTTCCAGACCTCAGGGTATGAATAGCATGACATTGACTGGGTCCTGAATCTTCCACTTCATTCAAAGGGAAGTGATGTTTGGGATTTGGCAATGGCTGGCTTGGGAACATTCCATTTTGTCTCTCAGCCAATTGCCCAATTTGGACCTTAACTTTATTCAACTCCTGCTGCTGGTTCTTTGTAAAGGTTTCTAACATTTTCTTCAACTCTGATATTTCTGAATTATGCTGGGGTGGATGTTGATAATATGGAGGTTGGAATTGTGATTGATAGTGTGGTAGGTTCTGATATGGTTGTGAATGTGGTGGACTTTGAGATGGATGAACATACAGTGAATTATGATTGAAACTGGATGGGTGAGACTGAGCATTATATGGATATGGAAGTGGTGGTCTATGATGCTCAGGACCAGCTGACTCCATGAAAAATTTGGGTGGTTCTGCCATCCCGAATTATATGTGTTGGAGTATGGGGGTCTGGTAAATGCTGCATTCAGGTTCTCCTGATATGATTGGAGCTGATACAAAGGACACTCCTCAAAGACATGGTTAAGGTCATGACAGTAGGTGCAACCCGGTTTGATGACAGGTAATGGGTTGACCTGATTGACAACAGAATTTCCCCTAGACTCAAGAAGTTCTATCCTCTTCATCAATTGTGTGATCTTGGCTTCTGCAGCTATAGAGGATTCGATGGAGTGTGTACCAGTTCTGGAAGTGGTGGGAGTGGATTTATCAGGGCATGACTCCCACTGAATGGTTTTCTCAGCTAGGGTTTCAAAGAGATCCCACCCCTGATGCTCATCTTTCTTCAAAAATCCCCTTGGCACATGGATTCAAGGAGGGTTTTCGTTTGGTAATCTAAACCGTCATAGATAATCTGGCACAGACGCCATTTCTCTATGCCGTGATGAGGACATAGGGCTAGAAGGTCTTTGAAACGCTCAAGATACTTCCAGAAAGGTTCATTTGGGTCCTGCTTGAATTGCATGATATTCTTGCGCAGGAGGGCTGTTTTGTGGATAGGATAGAATTTCTTAAGAAAGACTTTTACAAAATCCTCCCACGAAGATATGGAACTGACGGGAAGATTGTAAAGCCATTTCTTAGCTAAATCCTTAAGTGCAAACGGTATGAACCGTAACCTAACAGCATCCTCGGTCAATTGGGAAATTCTCATCATTTGGCATACCTCTTCAAACTCACGAATAAAGAGGTACGCGTCCTCAGACTCAAGACCATGAAATCGGGGAAGTGTATTAATGAATTGCGGTTTCAGCTCGAAGTGATTTCCATTAGGTTCGGGGAGAAGAATGCAAGATGGAAGGGAGGTGCGAATCGGATAAAATCGATCTTGAAGTGAGACGTTGTTTTCATAATGTCAAGTGGTTGTGTAAGTGCAAGTGTAGAAAGTCTATCAAGTCTTGCAGATTCTGAATCACGGAACCACTCTTGCATATACAATTACAAACAACGTGCACCGATCACACCAGCGAAAAAGAAAAAAATGAAAATAACAAACAAAATAAAGAAAAATCAATCCAAGCTTCTAGGGTTCCTGGACCTAGACGACTCCTAACTGATTAGATCGTCCACAGGAGGTTTAGTGTAGACTTTGACTATAAGCGAATCAGCCAGGGAAGGGCAAGGTTGGTGGGAGGTTTTCCGTCAGAGACGTTCCTTAATTAAGTAACCAGCAACCTTCGGGCTTTCGGCCCTCAATCCCTTTCCTAGACACTGATTTTACAAAAATCAATTTCCACCACTTTTTCCCTTAGGATAATCTCCTAAGTGAGTCTGAGATGTCCCTAGGGCCAACGTCTAGCAATTTTTATTTAGAAGCTTAGGATTGTGAGTGCATGGGATGGTGGTTTTCGGGCTAAGGAAGGGGTGATAAAATCCCCACCTTATCTTTTTTATGGGTTTTGCCCTTAGAATCGATTTGTGCAAGTGTACGATATCAACAAACAAGGTTCACTCAAAGCGTAATTAAATCAAACAAAGAGTGAGTCCTAGTCTACATGCAATGCGCACGTACCTTGCCTCCAGCACTCTTCAACAGTAAAAGTAAATGAATTGAAAAGACACGTGCCTAGAATGCAAATGTCTAATCATTTTTTAACTTTGCAACCAATGTTTTACTGTTGCTTATTAGCAGGAATAAGGTGAAGCATACAAGAAAAGAATTATTGCAGCAGCTGTAGTTTGCAAAGCTGGAGACCCTGTAGAAATTATGTCAGTAGTGCACTCCTCCTTGCCGCAAATCTGCGGCAAATGCCGTGAATTTGTGGCAATTCAGAGGGATCCTGGTCTCTGCTTTCTAGAACAGAGGCCCAGGTCCACTTATATGTCACTGCAATGCAAAGTTTCCTGTTTCTTCAACATGTAACCTGCAACAGAGAAGAAGATTCGTTTAGTTCTTCACTTTAAAACCAAAAAACCGTTGCTCTCCCCGGCAACGGCGTCAAAAATTGTTTGGGACGGGAGAGGTGTTGTATTGTGGAGTATAATTTGCACACAAAATATATTCAATGAAAAGAGAGAAGGTTTAGATTCAACCTTTGTGCTTGATCACTCCACAAATGTATTTGATATGATTAATATACCCTTTCCAATCTCCGTTATAGCAAGGGCTATACCGAGTCGATTCTCAGGGAGAGCTTGCGATGGAAGCGTTACGGTTCGTAGTGAAGGAAGAAAACGAAGATTCTTCTTTGTCTTAAAAGAATAAAAACAAATTGGAAAAAGAAGTAAAAGAATTGTGGATATGTTCATGATGGAAAGTAAAAAGAAATCAAAGATGATATTTACTTTGGAAAGAAAACAAATGGAATGAAAACTTGTAGAAAGAATTAAGATGAGAAAACCATGACTAGCTAACCTTACTTCCTTGCTAAAACTTACTAAACTCCGTGATGGTGAATGCATGCCTCATGTTGATTCATCGGCAAAGATTTGTCTTGCGTGTTGGTCTAATTACTTTCCCACTTGGATGACGGTGATCATTCTTGGACTTGTCTTGTAGCCTCATAGATGTCATTGGCCTACAATTAGACTTTCAATAATGGAATCAAAAGAGCTACACTCAAGGGATGCTAAGAAAGAAGATACAACATTCATTAATGGAAGTAAAGAAGTTGTACACAAATAGCATATTGGTGATCCATCTCCATGTTCCATCACGGCACTTGTTCTAAAGACAAGGCTCTAAATGAGGCACACATGAATCATATGAAGAATTACAACAAGATATAGCCAAGCATGAAAGTAACCCATCGGAGAAAGAGAAGGCCATATAACTTGCAAGATTAAAGATAGCAATCACCCATGAGTTAGTAGTTAGCAAGGTAAGTTGTTAGCTAGCCATGAGAAGAAAGAATTAGCTACTAGCCATAAGAAAAGAAAAGCAAAGTATGAATAAAAGTGCAAGTAAAGTAAAGCTAGAATTAAAGAAAGCAAGTAATACTAGAAAATGCTCAAGTAGAGAGAAGAGAATGGATGAATCCTTGCTTCACAAGTTGTCACTCCTTGGTGTACACAAGCTTTCTCTCTCTTACAACTCTCTTTTGCAGAATTTCTAGGGAGGAAGAAGAGGGAGACTAAAACCTAGAGAATACTAAAACAAAATACAAGACTTTCCCTAATTTCTCCTCTCTCCTCCACACTTTGTTGCGCAAGCCCTGGTCCTGTATTATAGCCTCAGAGAGAAGGATCTAGAGCCCTGGTTGTTGGAGAGAAATCCGGGCTCCAACAACCCTGTAACTGCCGAAATTTGGCGGCAATCCCGGATTTGGCGGCAAAATCAGGGCCGTTGAGGCCAGATTTTCTGTTGTGAGTTTGTTGCGAGGTTGTTATCCACGTGGCCTTCTGGAAGATCGAGTTGGCGCGCGGATCTCTCCTGATTCTAGATTCAAATCTTGGGCTCTTTTGGGTTTTGAATTAATCTCTTTAATTATTGCTAATTAAAGTGATTTTGGGCTTTTTATCATTTCAGATGTGGACCTGCAAAATAGAGAGAATATGAGTAAAAATCATATTTTTATTTGTAATATGCATGGGATAATGTGGTAAAATATGCAGAATTGAATACCAATCAATAATCTCTAGTATAGTTTAGTTGTTTTGCTCGAGGACGAGCAAAAGATAGGTATGGGGGTGTGATTGGTCGCTAATGTTGCATATTTATATCATATGTCCATACTTATTATAGAATAAAAGCCTGCATTGTCCTAATTAATTGTCTGATTTATTTGAAGGCCCAATCTTTAAGGAGATGAAGAGAAATGAGCCCAAAGCCCACCAAAATTCTGAATTAAATCAGAATTAATTCGCACTCACTGAATCAGGGCAAAATCAAGAGGTTGAAAACCGGTTGAGAAGAATCCTCTCAGAATCGATCGGTTTAAAGCCAAGAATCCAAGGCCATTTCGTCAGAATCCTGGACCCAAACGAGAAGAAACCAACTAAAGATAAAGGCAGAAGGTACTCCCAGAGAGACCCACCAACAGGGTGTGGCTATCTGGCCACACCCTGGCCGCGGAAACACGGCCCTAGCCGTGTTTCCGCGGCTTTGTTGGGGAGTTAGGGGGAGCGTTTGCTCCCCCGACCTCCCCGGGATCCTATAGATGTGGGTTATGCCTATAAAAGGGTATTCTTTGCGCTGAAAAATGGACGCCAATGCAGAGTTAGGATTTAGACTAGTTTTTCATTTCTTAGTTTAGGTTTTTATTTTCTTGTTCATGTAATTGTAATTTTCATTCATGTAAATAAGAGGAGATCAGACTTTCATCGAAGAACAAGAATGGAGCTTGAGCTGGAGAGTGACACCGGTGTAAGACTTATTTCTTTTTCTTTGATTGTTATGAAATCAAATCGATGTTTTTTCTGTGTATGTACTTCTTTTTAGTCTTCTTCTTCTTCTTCCTATTTTACTTTTCTTTTTGGTACAATTGTCTTCCAAGTGAGTCTAAAAGCATCGAAAGAGCCTTGCCGTTGCGAGTGCCACGATAGCTCATGACGATGGAATGGAGTCTCTCTCTGTATCATTTCATTCTTGAAGTAGTCTTGATAATGTAATGTGGAAGAGACCAATACTCAAATCTTATGGGCTATGCGCTGAATGCCTCCACTTCAAGGTAAAATCGTCACTGAAGACTCAAGGTAAGCTTTTGGTGAAAAGAAGGTAAGCAATTGTTTTTATTTCTTTTCTTTTATTTCTGTAAATTAAATCACCACTTCTTCCAACTCTTTCTTTTCGACTCATTTGTACATAGTCGCTTTCGCCGTTTTCTGATTTTTTTCACCTTCTTCATCTCTCATTTTCTTCTAATTTTAACATAATTCTTTTCCATTTTCTTAACTTAAAAACAGAGAAGAACTCTCGTTTGGTTTTCATAAAGATTTCAATAAAGAATGTAAACGTTTCTATTGCAAAACCCTCCTTGTGGATCCCGACCCGCATAGCCACTTGCTATCGCGGAAGAATTGAGCACTTGCACATCTTCTTTCTTAAGTTCTATAATTCCGTATTTTGTGTGCAGGTTTTGCCTCAATCAGAACCCTTGCATTTTCTACCTTGCTTTGGAGGCGTTCAACGCATAGGTCATAGGATCGAGCTCAGTCCCAGTTCGCATTATATCATCAAGCCTAGCAAGAATGAAGTGATACGGATCTTGAGGAGGAGAACGTCTCATGAACTATCGTTGGCACTCACATAACATCGTTATACTTATGCTTCTGGATTCACTTTATTACTTGCAGAAATAATGGAAGAAAGGAGGAGGGTACATCGGTGTCACTCTCAACATCAGCCTCTCTCTCTTACTATATGAATCTTCATCTAACCTAAGCTTACATACAAATTACATAAAAAGAAAAGAAAAACCTAAACTACAAAGAATGAAAACTAGACTAAATCCTATCTCTGCATGGTCGTCCTCTTTTGCCTTTGAGTGCAGGTATTTATAGGAGAAATGGAGAGGATAGAGGAGTATGAAGATAAGTAAAGATGGCAATTTTGAACTCCCCTATCTTTAAACTTGATTTGAGGTGGATATTCAGTTCTAATCTGCATTTTGTTGGCGTGTTAATTACTGAATATAACTTATCAAATGATAGAATTAGAAATAATGATCAACATATGAGTTGTAGCTCTGTAAGTCTGCTTTCTGGATCATCTTGAATTATTAGAATTGAGATTCTGTAGCAAAAGTTATGATTTGAATACTAAAATGTATCCAGTCAGAATCTGAATCAAACTTGCTTCATCTCATCCGTTGATCTTCTCGCTATCCATTTATCTCACTGTATTTGATATTATCCTCAGTTGATCTTTAGCTAACCAAAATGGATTTATAGAAATCTGAATTTTCTCGGTTTTCATTTGGTGTTATCTTTTTGATTTGCTCTGATCTTCAGCTGAACATTTGCCCCAATCCTTGATTTGTTCTAACTAGATTTGGGATCATCCTCAGCTAACCAAATAGATCTAGTTAAATCTGATTTTAACTGGTATTTATTTAGTTTAATCCTCTTTCTCTTCATTATTATCTTCTGCAAAATAAATATTTAAGACAAAGAAATTAGCAGATTTATTACACGATAAATGTAGGAGTGTAATGAAAAGAATGCAAAATATGTGTACGATCAGTAGTGTAGTTCATTTGAGCATCGTTGAGAGTCCTACTAGAGTAATAGATCACATGCTGCTTGTTATCAATGCGTTGTCCTAGGATAGCACCTGTGGCAAAATCAGAAGCATCGCACATGATCTCAAACGGCTTAGACCAATCCAGTGCAGATATGATTGGTGAAGAAATAAGCTCACTCTTAAGCTTCTCCCAAGAATTTATGCATTCAGCATCGAAAGTGAAGGACACATCCTTAGCTAACAGATTAGTCAAGGGCCTAGCAATTTTGCTAAAATCCTTGATAAATCGTCGGTAAAAACCAGCGTGTCCTAAGAAGGATCTAATGTCCTTAACGCATTTAGGCATGGGAAGCTTAGCAATACCCTCGATTTTGGCTCTATCCACTTCAATTCCTTTCTTGGAGATTTCATGACCAAAGATAATTCCATGTTTTACCATGAAGTGGCATTTCTCCCAGTTCAGTGTCAGATTTTCTCAGCACAACGTTGGAGGACAAGTTCTAGATGAGGAGACATTGAGTGAATGAATCTCCGTAGATGGAGAAATCATCCATGAAGATTTCTAAGAAGCGTTCTACCATATCTGAGAAAAGGTTCAACATGCAACGTTGAAACGTTGCTGGGGCATTGCATAAGCCGAAGGGCATTCGACGATAAGCAAATGTCCCAAATGGACATGTGAACGTAGTCTTTTCTTGGTCCTCAGGAGCGATAGGGATCTGGTTATAGCCCGAGTAACCATCCAAGAAACAGTAATACTCGTGACCTGCCAAACGTTCAAGCATTTGATCAATGAAGGGAAGTGAAAAATGGTCCTTACGAGTTGCAGCATTCAGTTTCCTATAGTCGATGCAAACTCGGATCTTCGTGGGAAGTCAAGTTTGAACCAACTCTTTGTTCTCGTTTTCCACTGCGGTGAAACCGGATTTCTTTGGGACCGCGGGACAGGATTGACCCATTAGCTATCAGAAATGGGATAAATTATCCCATTGTCTAAGAGTTTGATGATTTCAGTATGAACAGCCTCTTGCATTATAGGGTTTAACCTACGCTGCGGTCTCTCTTAGGTATGGCGTCTTCATTGAGATGGATGCGGTGTTGAATGATGGTTGGACTTAATCCCTTGATATCAGTCATAGTCCACCCGATGGCTTCCTTATATTTTCTTAGAATTGCTTTTAATTCTTTTTCTTCCTTGTCATTTAGGTGGGAGGCAATGATGACAGGAAAGGTCTCTTGTTCGCCTAGATAGGCGTACTTGAGATGCGCTTTCAATTCTAAGGAAGAGGAAGGCTCACTAGAAGGACTAGTCAAATCTGTTGGCTCCATTGTTGGTGAAATAGGGTTTGAGGCCCAATTCACAGCAGAATCTACAACTTGATCAAGATTAAAGTCATCAGACTCTAACCCGAAGTCAATCACCATTTTTGATTCCAATTCTTCCCCGTGTTCACTTGTCAAGTTCTCAATTAGGTTGACTTCAAATGTTTTGTCCTCAATATCGCGGGGTTATTTCTTAGATTGAAGACATTGACTTCTCTAGTCATGTCCCCAAAGGTTAACCTCATAGACCCATTCCTACAATTGATGATGCATTAGCAGTAGCAAGGAATGGTCGACCTAGGATAACAGGAGTTTGAGCCCTACGATTGGAGTTGGACACAGGTTGTGTCTTCAGAACTATGAAATCGACAGGGTATATGAACTCTCCTACTCGGATCAGGACATCGTTAATTTCCCCCTTTGGAACTTTAACAGAACAATCAGCCAGTTGGATGGTGACTCGAGTTGGACTAAGGTCACCCAACCCGAGTTGTTGATAAACAGAGAATGGAAGCAAGTTGATACTTGCCCCCAAGTCAAGAAGTGCACGACTAATCTCAGCTTGTCCTATTGTGCAGGCAATGGTGGGACTACCTGGATCCTTGTACTTGACAGGGATAGGACCTAATAATAGCTCACTAATATTAGTGGCTAAGAAGACCTTCTTTGAAACATTAGTCTTTCTCTTCTTGGTGCACATGTCCTTAAGAAACTTAGCATAGGAAGGAACTTATTGGATGGCATCAAGAAGTAGCATATTTATCTTTACTTGGTTAAACATCTCGATTATCTTGTCCATGTGCGGATTTTGCTTGTTGTTTTTAGCCTATTAGGAAATGGTACTATAGGCTGGTGCACTTGGCTGGCTGACTTGTCTTTTTCAGACTCGTCAGAATTGGAAGAAATTGGATTTGATGAGGTGGAGGCTTGATTGTGGTTGTGCTGAATGGGGTTGGGTGGTGTTGACACTTGGTTATCAACTTTCTTTCCTGATCTTAATGTATGCACATCATTACATTGATCCTCAGCCAAACGAGCTTGTTGGGAATTCCTCGGATTGGTGACTGGCTGACTAGGCAAGGTATCCTTTTGTCTCTCATTCTGTGAGTTGGCTAGTTGACTCATTTGAACCTCTAACCTCTGAATGGTTTGCATGAGAGAGTCTTGGTTTTTCATATATCGTTCCATGTTTCTTTCAAAGTCAGTCATTCTCCTTTCTAATTGAGGATTCTGGAAGGAGGATTGTGGAGCTTGATTAGGAAAGTTCTGTTGATAATTCGGAAAGCTTGGTGGATGGTTGGGAGAATTATTATGGAAATTGGAGAAGTTGGGTTGATGATTGGAAGAATTATTACCATGATGGAAGTGGCTAGCATGATTGGATCGTGAATGGTCATTGGTTTTGGCTCCATGAGAAATTAGGGTGATTTCTCCAGCCGGGATTGTACGTTAGGGCGTAAGGGTTATTGTTCGGCCTTGAAAAGGCCGCATTCATCGGTTCATGGTAGGATTGCTGAGCCTGAAACACTGGGCACTCCTCAACCATGATCATGGCTTGACAGTAAGTGCAGCCGGGGGTGGAAATTGTTCGGGCTGACTTGATTGACTGGACTTGGTTCTTTCGTTTCTAGAGCTTCCAGTCTTCTAGCCAGGTTTACTAACTTAGCCTCATTAGCGATGGACGATTCTATGGAATGGAGACCTCCTTTTGAAGAGATGGAGTTAGGATTCTTAGAGGTCTCACTAGCAGATTCCCATTGGATGGTCTTCTCAGCTAAATTTTCATATAAATCCCATCCTTCATCTTCATCTTTTTGCAAGAAACCCCCTTGGCACATACTTTCTAAGAGGGTTTTGGTGGAATAATCTAAACCGTCATAGAGAATTTGGCATTGTCGCCATTTCTCTATTCCATGATGTGGACATTGGACAAGGAGGTCCTTAAAGCGTTCAAAGTATCTCCAGAACGGTTCACTAGGCTCTTACTTGAATTGCATGATCGTCTTCCTAATGAGAGCGGTTTTATGGATAGGATAGAATTTCTTCAAGAAAATCTTGATGAAACCATCCCAAGATGTGATGGAACCGGCTGCTAAGCTGTAGAGCCACTTCTTTGCTAGGTCCTTAAGTGCAAAAGGGATAAATCTCAACCTAATAGCATCGTCTACAAGGTGTGAGATTTTCATCATTAGACATACTTCCTCAAATTCTCTTATGAAGAAGTAGGCATCTTCGGACTCTAGACCATGAAACTTGGGGAGTGTGTTGATGAATTGAGGCTTAAGCTCGAAATTGTATTCACCAACCGATGGAAGTGAAATGCAAGATGGAAGTGAGGTCCTAATCGGGTGTAACCTATCCTGCAGTGATGTGGATTGAGCCATTACCGGATCTGGTCTTGGTTCAAACTTGGGTGGTGATGTGTTTCTAGTCAATCTAGATGAATTAGGGTCTCTCGACCACACTTGCATACACAATCACAAACAAGTTCAAACAACAGTCAACAATAGAAATCAACCAAGCCTAGTTTAAGGTAACCTTGACCTAGACAACTCCTAACTGGTTGATTGTCCACAAGAGGTAGAATGTAGACTTTGACCACAAGCTAATCAGCCAGGTCAGGGCAAGATTGGTGGGAGGTTTTTCGTCAAAGACGTTCCTTAATTAAAGAACCACCAATCTTCGGGCTTTCGGCCCTCAATCCCCTTCCTTGACACTGATTGGCAGGAGTCAATTTCCAACACCTTCCCTCTTTAGGATAATCTCCTAGTGAGTTCGAGATGTCCCTAAGGCCAACGTCTATCAAATTTTAATTAGGCTTAGGTTGTGCGTGCTTGGAGATGGTTTGTGGGCTAAGGAAGGGTAATGGCTCCCCCACCTTATCTTGATTTGGTTTTGCCCTTAGAATTGATTCGTGTAAGTGTGCAAGATATAGAAAAGTAGCATTCAAAAGCAAAATCACCCAAGAATGTTTCCTAAACTATATGCTATGCATACATACCTTGTCTCCAGCTCTCTTCAACAGTAATTGTAAAGTAAACGTAATTAGACAAATGCCTAGAATGCAAGTCTAAACATTTTTTTTAAGCAATTCACAATCACTCAAATTACTGTTGGATTAAACAGGGATGGTGATAACAAAACTAGCACAAATAAAAACTGAAATTTTTGCGAGCAATATGTCCTGCAAAACAAAGTTTTTAGTAGTCCAATGAAAATTTTCAGATTTTGCAAAGCAATTTCTTGAAATTCTGTTTCCTACTTTCGAGAGTAGGGGCACATAATTTTCAAGTCTTCTTGGCAAAGCTTGAATGCTAGATCTTGATCTTCGAGTCCCTGAAACAAACACACAAAACTTGTTAAAACAACTACCCCGTTCCCTCCCGGCAACGGCGCCAAAAATTGATTGCTAAAATAAAGAAACAATCAATGAGTTAAGAATATACCGTGTAGCTTGTGGCTAACGGGTCGTGTCCACAAGGAGGGATGCGATGGAAGCTTTTCGGTGTATAAAAACAAGGAGTTGTGCTCGTTTTTTATGAAAAGAGAATGGGAAGAAAAGAGATGAATGAAAGAAAAATTGCAACTTTTAGAAAAGGTTTTGGAGAAGATGATTAAGAAAGCTTGAAGATTGTTTTGTGTATGTAATAATGAAGAAGGTCTGGGCTCACTATCTTACTACTCAATTTTTCATTCTTCTCTTAAAGTGTTAAGTCCCTCAAATGATCATTTGCAAAACTTAGAGTTATCTTTAGAAATCTTAAGTAAAGCACATAAGATGTTAGAGGAGTTGAGTCTTTTTCTCAAGAAATCGTAGAATCGAATGTTAAAACATCACGCGCGAAGAAGCAAGAATGAATTAAAAACGATTCGAGAGATGTTCATGAAAGAGTTGTGAATTCAACTATCCAAACCCATCCTCATGTGCCTTCAAGAACACTTTCAAAAAGAAAAGTTTTAAGTGAGGCATTCATATGAGTCATCGGGACCTTTTCTTTTAAAACTAGAAGAGAAGAAAAGCAAACGAGAGTTCGATAGCAAGCTCAGAAAAACGTTTAGTTCTCCATGGAAAACGAAGAAGAAAACAAAGACATAAAACAAACCATACCGTACTGCAAGTGGAAGAGAAATTGGCTCGACTTTTGTATTGCTGTCACTTCAATCTCCAAGTACAAGCTCTCAGTCCTCTCTCACACAAGTTTAGAAACTAGACTACAAATTGAAAAGCAAGATTACAACTCTTGTTCTAGCTAACAAAGAACCAAATCCTAAGAAAATAATGTTGGCCCAAAGGCCCATCACTCTAGTTTTGATGATGATCAACTCATGTAGTTATGTTTACTAATGATCTTGTGTTTAATTAGTGACAGATTTATGATCAAGATCTTAGTAGGTGTGGAGCTTCAACAAAGGATTTAAAGTCAAGTTTTGGAGCTAGCACCAGTTGATTCACGAGCCTATGCATCAAGACCACATCAAGAGTTGAGCTCGTTGGATTGTGTGTGGACCAAGTCAAGAAGATGAGAAGACTTCAAGATCAAGACTTGTGTCTAGGTTTGCTTTTATAAGATTTTGTTTTAGTTAAAATGTAAAGGATAGAATAGTTGGTGGATTGCTCAAGTTCATATCACACACACACTCTTGATTTATATGTGTTTTTATAAAAGATTTTTAGTTCTAGAAAAATACCGTTTTGGTTTTTGGTGTTTCAAATATACATGTGTTTTTTAACCAAAACCATTTTAGAACTCTCGGGTTTTCTCGGTCGACCGGGCGGCCGACTGTTCTGCTGATTTACTCGACATTCTTTTAGTTTTCTAATCATAACTTTTGAGTCTTATATTCAATTAACATGATTTAAATTGCATTTTAAAGATGACTTTCAGAGATACATTTAATATTCAATAATCATTTTTGATTTAAATGTTAAGAATGTCAAATATTGGGTTGAAGTCTGTTCTTGTTCTAAAAACAGTTTACAGTTTCTGATTTGATATCTTTTAGTGTTTTATTGATAACTTTCAATTCTGAATTGATATTAATTTGATTTAAGTTTCATTAGAAAGAAGACTTCAATATCTACAACTTCATCCTATTGTTTTATTCCCAAATTCGAACGTTTTAGACCTCAAAACTATGCTCCAAGTTAACCCATTGCATAGAGGTCAGTCGACCGGGCGGGTCGACCGGAACCAAGGGCAGGTCGACCGCAAGGGTCGACCGACGTGCACAGAACCGTGCACATCTGTCAGTTCAGTGGGCGGGTAGACCGGGTGGGTCGACCGGAACTGAGAGCAGTGCTCTCTGTTCTTCTGGGTCGACCGGGCGGGTCGACCGGAGGCTCTAACGGTCGGATTTTTGACCGTTACGGGTCGACCGGCCGGGTCGACCGGTAGGCCTGACAGACCCCAACGGCTATATTTTTCTGGCCTATAAATTTGGGGGTTTGGTCATTGTTTTAAGCCAAGATTTTAGGAGAGCTTTGAGCCAGTTTTTCCCACTCTTTCCAGCAGTTTTTCTCCACAAAATAGTGAGCTAATATTTCCTATCAAAAGGAAGTTTTATTAAGAGTGTGTTTTAAAGAGATTCTTGAGTTTTTCACCATTGATTCTTTCCTTGTTTTCTCACACAACACTTGAGCCATCCATTGCTATATCTACCTATAGGAATTTGTTGTGAGAGGATTTTAGGTGATCAAGAGTTGTGATCACCAAAGTTCTTCCTTGTACTTTGAGAAGGCGGACGGTTGTGTTCGCATTGTTTCGTGTCCTAGTGAGGACTTGGTGTTTCGAGTTCGGGTGCGAACTTGTTGTGTGAGGTGCGGCCTCGACGAGCCGGTGGGCTTGTGTTGTGTACGGACTAGAGAGTCCGAGAGATTGTAGGTGTTGCGGCACCGGGGAGAGATCCATTGGGATCTTGCATAGTGGAAATCCTTCGTGTGTCGAAGGCGGGGATGTAGAGCAAGTGTGCTCGAACCTCGAAACATACCTTCGTGTTTGCGATTGCCATTTCTCTCTCTCTCTCCCTTGTTTATATCTTGCATTCAATTATTGTCTATCTTTATATGCTTGATATATTCATTTGTGCTTAATTGATATACTTGCTTGGGATTGTTGCTAACACTTGTATTCAACCAAGAGAGCCAACGCGGCACCTCAACCCATTCAAGGGAAATCTAGAGGAGTTTGTCCAGAGCCCTTCACGGGGAATTCGGCAATACTCTTTGGTTATACGTGGTGTTTAGTATAAAAGATTTTTTTTGGTCATAATTGCTTTTAGCTTCCGCATTATTTGCATCATTTGGCATTAAGTGACCATTAGATTAGCCATCACCTATTCACCCCCCCTCTAGGTGAAACTTACAATTGGTATCAGAGCTTGGTACTCTGATTTGGTCTAACAACCTAGAGTAAAAGATCCTCATTTTTAGGCTAATCACATATTTTGTGCACACACCATGGACTTCATGTCACCACCCATGTTTGACATTGTTAACATCCATATATGGAAGGTGAAGATGTCCTTGTACCTCAAAGCCTTAGGTTATCATGTTTATCTTGCCACTACTAATAATGCATATTGTTTAGATGGTAAGAATTTTGAAGCTAATGCAAAAGCCCTTCATGCTTTAAAGTCAACCATAGATGATGTCTATTTATCTAGAGTTTCTAACTTTGATTCGGCTTTTGTAGTTTGGAATACCCTCATCTCCCTTGGCGAAAATGATCAATACTATGCGGGGAGTGATTCGGACGTTGGAAGCGACACCTCCAACGTGTGCTATATGGTCCAAGGGGATAACCCCTTGAGGTACTACCGAATCCGAGGATGAGGATAATAACATGTCATATGAAGAGCTTTCTACATTTAATCAATTATTGCTTGAGAAATATGACATGATTAAAAAGGAAAATAAAAATTTGAAAAAGAAAGTTGATTGCATGCATATAGAACAAGATTCATTTAAATCTAACATTGCATGCTTAGAAAAAGAAAATGAGTTTTTGAAAAATGAAAATGTTTCCCTCATGTTTAAGTTAAATGATTTATGTGAAGGAAACACTATTTTGAAAGATAAAATTATTTGGTGGAAACTCAAAAGGAAATTGTTTTTCAAGAAAACAACTCTTTGAAAAAGAAAATTTTTGAAAAAGAAAAGGAAAAAGAAAAAGTTTTTAAAAAGAAGAAAAATGATTCTTTATCTCATCATGCTTTACATGCCACCACTAATGAGATAAAAGTTTTGAAAAATAAAATGGATTGTTTGAGTTCAACTTTGAACTCTTGTGCATTTAACCATACTAGGTTGGAGTCCTTGTTTGCAAAGAAACAAATCCTCATGTTCATGCATATCACTCTCATCATGCATATGCTTATGTTGCACATCACGATCATACACATTCACATAAGCATCCTAAGGTGTGCAAGTGTACACATTGTGGCCGCAAAGGCCATTTAGCAAAATTTGTTATGACAAGTTGCATCATTTTAATTTTGCTAATAAAAATGTTTGGGTTCCTCAACACATTGCTAACCCCCGTGGACCCAAGAAAAAATGGGTACCAAAACTCCCACCATTTGCTTTTGATGTAGGTGAGGGCTCTCACAAAACGTGAGAGGATCGGTGCCTTGATGGTGGATGCACTTGGACTTGATGGACACATATATAGATGCATCACTATCAAAGAGTTTTGGTGGGTCAACCACCATGTTGGAGCTTTGGAGTTGGTATCAATCTCTAAACTCCTACTTTTTATGTTCATACTTGTTCATTTATAATATTCATAGCATGTTCATGTTTTATGATTTGTGTGCTTCATGTGGTATTTACATGCTCAGATGTAGAATGTGTCAAACTTGCATTTATACATATATGAATAGTGAACTACAATTGACTCATATAAATTTGAACTTCATGCTCATTTGTATCCACTATATGCATATGTATAGACTAGTTTTGATGATTCTCTTTTATACATATGTTTGCCTATTTTTATGCTTTACTTCATGTATATGTATTTTAACTCAAATCTAATAAATATACATGTATACCCGTGAGTCTCTTGCCTTCATGCAAATACATTTGATAGACTCTTTTATGTTTGGGATATGTATGTGTATTGTTAGGATTGGATTAATCATACATATACCATGAAGATTAGTGTTTTGATGAAAAATGATTTTTCGTATTTTTGTTAAAAATGTGACTTATGATCTTTTTGAGCTTCATTGACTATTTTCATAAAAATGCTATTTACATGATCGTTTAACACTCACACTTTTGTTAAAATCATTTGAGTCTTATAGACCATGAGTGCTTAAATTTTTGTGTATCTAGTTATGTTTTATGAAATACATATGCTTTGATTTGATGATTTTGAAGGATCTTTAACTAGTTTTTCAAAAATTATCTTTAACTAGTTAATTATTCTTCATTTGGTAGTGATTTTCAATGCTATACTATTTTCAAATTTATTTTTGAAAACCCCTACCTTCCATGGGCGGATGGATGGGCGTGTATGCCTTGTAAGCTTAATTGACAAATCTTTTACCTTGTGCATATCAAGGGATGGTAGGTTTTGAGTTATATACATGATTACATTGTTATTTTCAATTGGTATCAGTGGATCTTTTCAATTGGTATCTAAATTGAAATTTTTGTATATACTCATATTTTGTTTATATATATGTATCCCTTCAATGACAATCTCTATTATCATACATATATATGATATTTTAGTGCTTACTTTACAGTTGGTATTCATATTTAAAAGCACAATGTTTATGAAAAAAAAAAAATTGATCATTATTTTAAATTGGTATCAATATGCTTCAATTTCAAAAATGTTATAAATTTCAATTGGTATCAACATGTTTTTATAATAATGATTATTTACATTTGGTATCTTAAAAAAATTGATTGTTTTACAAGAGCTCTGATACCTTTAAAATTTTGTTATATGATATCTTAAATTTGGTTTACTAAGATATCTCAAAATTTGTTTTATTAAGAAAATTTCAAAAGTTTGAAAGTTCAAAATTTTTAATTTGTATTGCCTATATGCAAGGAGAGCTTAACATCTCTTATACATATAGATTCATGTTGAGTGTATTGTATATTGAGGAGCTTGACAACTCTTCTTTATGTGATACACGTGTGTAGGGGAGCTTCACATCTCCTCTTATGCATTACATATTATACGTTATGTGAATTAGGGCTTGTCATCCCTCTTTCATGTAATGTATATGTGTAGGGAAGCAAGCTTAGCGTCTTCCTCTTCATGAATGTATATCGCATATAACCTATTATTGATTGTTTTGCTTTAACCCTTTTTGATCTCTTTGTTTATGACAAAAAGGGGAAGAAAAATTTGATGATTTTATTTTTACCCTTTGTTGATGATTGACAAAAAGGGGGAGAAGAATTTGATGTTTATATGCATGTTGAGTAATATTTATGTTTATGCATATATGTTTTGTTTGTTTTGCAATTAGGAGCAAAAGATTTGATTTGTTTTATCTCCATTTGCATGCATGTCTATGAGCTTTATTGCATATCTATTCATTTATTTGTTATGCATGAGTTAAGGGGGAGCTTCTTTGAAGCTTTATTTTAATCCATGCATATATAACTTCATGAGTTTTGTCATCATAAAAAAGGGGGAGATTGTTGGCCCAAAGGCCCATCACTCTAGTTTTGATGATGATCAACTCATGTAGTTATGTTTACTAATGATTTTGTGTTTAATTAGTGACAGATTTATGATCAAGATCTTAGTAGGTGTGGAGCTTCAACAAAGGATTTAAAGTCAAGTTTTGGAGTTAGCACCAGTTGATTCATGAGCCTATGCATCAAGACCACATCAAGAGTTGAGCTTGTTGGATCGTGTGTGGACCAAGTCAAGAAGATGAGAAGACTTCAAGGGAAGACTTCAAGATCAAGACTTGTGTCTAGGTTTGTTTTTATAAGATTTTGTTTTAGTTAAAATGTAAAGGATAGAATAGTTGGTGGATTGCTCAAGTTCATATCACATACACACTCTTGATTTATATGTGTTTTCATAAAAGATTTTTAGTTCTAGAAAAATATCGTTTTGATTTTGGTGTTTCAAATATACATGTGTTTTTTAACCAAAACTATTTTAGAACTCTCGGGTTTTCTCGGTCGACCGGGCGGCCGACCGTTCTGCTGATCTGCTCGACATTATTTTAGTTTTCTAGTCATAACTTTTGATTCTTATATTCAATTAACATGATTTAAATTGCATTTTAAAGATGACTTTCAGAGCTACATTAATATTCAATAATCATTTTCTGATTTAAATGTTAAGAATGTCAAATATTGGGTTGAGGTCTGTTCTTGTTCTAAAAACAGTTTACAGTTTCTGATTTGATACCTTTTAGAATTTTATTGATAACTTTCAATTCTGAATTGATATTGATTTGATTTAAGTTGATTTAGAAAGAAGACTTCAATATCTACAACTTCATCCTATATACTTATTCCCAAATTCGAACGTTGTAGACCTCAAAACGGTGCTCCAAGTTAACCCATTGCATAGAGGTCGGTCGACCGGGCGGGTCGACCGGAACCAAGGGCAGGTCGACCGCAAGGGTCGACCGACGTGCACAGAACCGTGCACGTCTGTCAGTTCAGTGGGCGGGTAGACCGGGCGGGTCGACCGGAACTGAGAGCAGTGCTCTCTGTTCTTCTGGGTTGACCGGGCGGGTCGACCGGAGGCTCTAACGGTCAGATTTTGACCGTTACGGGTCGATCGGCCGGGTCGACGGCAGGCCTGACAGACCCCAACAGCTATATTTTTCTGGCCTATAAATTGGGGGTTTGGTCATTGTTTTAAGCCAAGATTTTAGGAGAGCTTTGAGCCAGTTTTTCCCACTCTTTCCAGAGGTTTTTCTCCACAAAATAGTGAGCTAATATTTCCTATCAAAAGGAAGTTTTATTAAGAGTGTGTTTTAAAGAGATTCTTGAGTTTTTCACCATTGATTCTTTCCTTGTTTTCTCACACAACACTTGAGCCATCCATTGCTATATCTACCTATAGGAATTTGTTGTGAGAGGATTTTAGGTGATCAAGAGTTGTGATCACCAAAGTTCTTCTTTGTACTTTGAGAAGGCGGACGGTTGTGTTCGCATTATTTCGGGTCCTAGTGAGGACTTAGTGTTTCGAGTTCGGGTGCGAACTTGTTGTGTGAGGTGCGGCCTCAACGAGCCGGTGGGCTTGTGTTGTGTACGGACTAGGGAGTCCGAGAGATTGTAGGTGTTGCGGCACCGGGGAGAGATCCATTGGGATCTTGCATAGTGGAAATCCTTCGTGTGTCGAAGGCGGGGATGTAGAGCAAGTGTGCTCGAACCTCGAAACATACCTTTGTGTTTGCGATTGCCATTTCTCTCTCTCCCTTGTTTATATCTTGCATTCAATTATTGTCTATCTTTATATGCTTGATATATTCATTTGTGCTTAATTGATATACTTGCTTGGGATTGTTGCTAACACTTGTATTCAACCAAGAGAGCCAACGCGGCACCTCAACCCATTCAAGGGGAATCTAGAGGAGTTTGTCCAGAGCCCTTCACGGGGAATTCGGCAACGCTCTTTGGTTATACGTGGTGTTTAGTATAAAAGATTTTTTTTGGTTATAATTGCTTTTAGCTTCCGCATTATTTGCATCATTTGGCATTAAGTGACCATTAGATTAGCCATCACCTATTCACCCCCCTCTAGGTGAAACTTACAAATAAATGTAAAACTTAATCCTAGTCTTTGCTGCCTTTTTCTCTGCTGAAACAAGTATTTATAGCCAAAAACCAAAGGAGGCGAATCCCGGGAAGATTGGGGGAGCAAACGCTCCCCCAACTGATTCAGGTAGGCCGCGGAAACGCGGCTTGGGCCGCGTTTCCTGGTTTTCTGTTTAGCTCGTATCTCCTGCTGGTTTTCTGGTTCTGCTCCACACTGTTGACGAAACAGCCTTGATTCTGTGGCTTTAATCGCTCGATTCGGGGAGGATTTTTCTCAACCTCTTGATATGCCTAGATTTAGCACTGATTTCTTCATTTCGAATTTATTCTGAATTAATTCAGAATTTGGTGGGCTTTTGGGCTTGTTTCTCCTTTCTTCCTTTAAGCACTTGGGCCTACATTTAGCAAAGAAAAAGACGACTTATTAATAGAATTTATTAGCTAACAAGTGTGGTAAAGTGACAATATAAATGCAATATATGTGAAAAATCAATATGTGAACTAGCGTCCCAACACACATATATCCACATCTGAGTAAAGTAAGGTTGTTCTTGGAAATTAACGGGGGTATCAACGAACAATGTTTACAGTGGGTCCCGTGCATACCCGGGACCACGGCCCAGGATGTTCCGTTGCTGGAGAACGGAACCTACCGTAAGGTGATCAGGAGGGTCTTATAGAATGTCCTTTATCAAAATGGTACCAGGAAGGAGGGAGCCAACACTCCCCTCGGTCGCCTGGAGGCCCTCAGGTCAGACTGGAAGTTTTAGTTGCACAACATACCTAATACCACTGTAAATACGAACATGTATTGATATCCGCAAGTTTCCCCCGACCCGATGTAAGTTGTCACATTTTATGATTTATTAGATAATTATCAGATTTCGGGAATAAGCAGGAACAAGCCAGGAATATCAGGAATGCAGGTGTTTCAGGAGTATAGTTTGTGCTATAATATATCAAGTTGTAAGCAAGATGTCAAGTCATCATTCCTGTTATCGTGATAATCATAAGAGTCAGGTATATCATGCCGGGTGTCAAGTGAAAGCATGACAGGAGGGTGATATTAGACAGGTGACAAATCATGTCATAATAAGGAGCAATTGTCAAGTAGTAGCATGTTGGGTGTCAGGGGATAACACATCAGTTGCTAGTGATACTGGAAAATAGTACCGATAAGCGAGATTGGTACGAATGCAAGAAACCATACAGTTTCAGGAAAAAAACAATATTAGTAAGATTTCAAACTCTTCACAACCATTAATAGAAGAATTAATAGACTAGAAAGCAGGTAATTAGCGAGCAAGCGACATCCAAGCGGAGCCAAGCAAGCTGGAAGTATGGACAACAAACAGTGTTTAATACTAGAGCGCCTGGCGAGGTTACCGGGACGACTCGACTTAAAATGTGAGTAGAAAATCCGGCAGCATCTCGCCTAGATGAATCTAGTGGTAAAGCACTGAGCGCTAAGCATGTCTATCAGGAGAAGCTAAAAGACCTGACGGTCTAAGTGCACTTCTCTTTCGAGTTAGTGGGCGAGAGCCCGGAGGCTAAAGTACGCTCGGGGTCTAAGCGCACTCTCGGTAGCTACCACGAAACCCATAAGGGAACAGGCCTAGAACCATTGGATAGCCAGCCCGGGAGAGGAGAAACCAGAATCGGTACGAGAGTACCTGCACGAGATGTTAGTGCCAGACGAGCATATATACAAGCGTGATAATATCTACACTACAGTCGAGTGAAGAAGCCTGGAGGCTGATAGGGCCCGGAGGCCAAGTAGGGAGCCCGAAGGCTAACGACCACGAAGGATCAGCCACGCATGGTATAAAGCATTAAAGAGAGTACATCACAGGCATGATATATATGCAAGAGGTAAACTATCCTAGTACAAGCATTCGTCACGGCATGTACATGAACAATCATGGGCACTTGGCCACTTACAAATACAGTGGCACAACCCAATACAAAATACATATAAATACATAACAAAATACATGTCGATCCGGCGAAGCGGGAAAAACTAAATGGAGGCGAGGACACTCGCCTAAATCTCCGAAAAGGCCGAAAACTCTGAAATCTCTGGAACTCACACACGCGCCAAAATATAATTAATAAATATATAAATTTTTAGAGAGAGAAAGAGAAGAGGGAGAGGGAAACGGAGGGAGAGAGAGGGACTGTAGAGAGAGAGGGACTGGGACTGCACACACAGAGAGAGATAGGAGAGAGAACTGGAGAGAGAGAGAGTCAGCTAGAGAGAGAGAAAGAGATAGCACGAGGGGCAGAGGGGCTGCTGCCCCCCTCTCAGCACACGGTCTGGCTCTGCTAGGCCGTGGCCCTCCCCAGCCTGGCTGTGCTTGCGCGACCAGGGGAGTTCGTCGGAGGCGGCGTCGACCGCCATGGCCGGCACAGGCCTGGGGGTGACCGCTGGCCACCCTAAAAGAGAGAGAGAGAAAGAGGGGAGAAGGGAGAAGGGGGTGGAGTTAGATGGTGGAGGTGGTGATTTTGGTGGCGGTTTTAGGTGGTGGTGGAGAAATTAAGGGAGATGAGAGGAGGAGAAGTAGGATGTTGTGAAGGTGGAGTTGGAGTGGAGAAGATGGTTGTGGCGGTGGTTGATTTGAAGAAGAAGATGGAGATGGTGGTGGTTTTGAGAAGGAAGAAGATGAAGATTGTGGTTGATGTTAGTTTGGAGATGGTGGAGAGGGAAGGAGATGGGGGGAAGAGTTGGCCAGAGTTGGGGGAGACTCCTCACCGGCGTTGGTGGCCGGATCGCCGGAGGGGGCGCTGGTTGGGCGTCGGCCAAAGAAATGGAGAAGAATAAGAAGAGAAGGGAGAAGAAGAGAAGAGAGAAAGAAAGATAAGAAAAAAGAAAAAGAAGAGGAAAAGAAAAAGGAGAGAGGGATTGATGGAAAGGAGGGGGTGATGGGACCGGCCCCCATGGGGGGGTGTGGGTTCGGCGGTGAAGTGATGGGAGAAAAGAAAGGAAAAGAAAGAAAGAAAAAAAGGAAAGATTCTAAAAATATAATATTATAATAAGGTCGAAAAATATCGACTGTTCCAGAAAAATCCCCAAAAATATCCAGAGGTAGAAAACATCATCCTGAGAAATAATACAAAATCATTTTTTAAAAATAAAATCTCATTTTTAAATTAAAAATCCTGGAATCAACCGTCGATACCGGTCTACACCGGGTGGCTGGATTTTGATAAATTCTGAAAAATCCCAAAAAATGTATTAAAAAAGAAAATATGATTCTAAGAAGAAATATAAAAGCAGAATTCAGAAATTTAATTTCAATTGTAAACTAAAAATCCTGAAATCAACCAGCGATACTGTCTCACACCAAATCTGGTGGAATTTTGATAAATTTAGAAAATTCTCAGAAAAAGTATTTAGATAGAAAATGTGATTTAAGAAATAAGGTGAAAACTATTTCTAGAAATTCAACTTCATTTGTAAATTAAAAATCTGAGTATCGGTGAGCGGTACTGGTCGACACTGGTTTTGAAGATTTCCAATTTAATTTAGAAAAATTTCAAAAAATCATAGAAAATCTAAAATATTGGAAAACAATATTTGAAACTAAAATCGGTCAAATCTGAATATAAAAAAGATCAAATCGAGCAATACCCTCAGATCGGGTCCCAGATTCAAACTAGAGCTGATTCCGAGTCCACGAATACGGATCCAAGGCAAAACGATCATACAAATAATTCATAATACAAAACTATTACAGGATACTAGTAAATTGAAAAATCTAATTATACAACTAAGTACGTATTCCGGGAGCGGGGTGTTACACCTTAACTGGAAGAAATGTCATTTCATGGTAAAGGAAGAAATTGTGTTTGGACATCATATATCAAAAAAAGAAATTGAGGTGGACTGTGCAAAGATTGAAACCAATGAAAAGCTACCACCTCCAACAAATGTGAGAGGCGTGAGAAGCTTCCTAGGGCATGCGGGATTTTATCGACGATTTATCAAGGACTTCTCTAAAATTGCAAAAACCTTTGTGTAATTTATTAATGAAAGGTGCACCATTTAAGTTTTTCAATGATTGTTTGTAGGCGTTCGAGTTATTGAAGGAGAAGTTGATTACTGTACCAATCATAGTGGCACCAGATTAGAGTCTACCTTTCGAAGTAATGTGCGATGCTAGCGATTACGTACTAGGAGCTGTACTGGGACAGAGACGGAACAAGATCTTTCAAGTAGTGTACTACGCGAGTAAGATGTTAAATGAGGCACAATAGAATTACACAACAACGGAGAAAGAATTGCTTGCTATGGTATTTACTTTTGATAAATTTCGTTCTTATCTGATTGGATCCAAAGTTATGTTTACAGATCATTCTGTCCTAAAGTATTTGCTTGCAAAGAAGAAGGCCAAACCAAGGCTGATAAGATGGGTATTGCTTTTCTAAGAGTTTGATTTGGAAATTCGAGACAAGAAAGGGTGGAAATCTTATGGAAGACTATCTTTCCCGCATTGAGCAAGAAGAGGAGGACTCCAATGAAATCCCCATTAATGATGCTTTCCCTATGAATATTTGTTGAGTATCACTGCCAATTCACCACCTTGGTATGCTCCATTCGCAAATTTCTTAGCATGTTTTGTTTTTCTTCCTGATCTCTCATTCCAAGGTAAGAAAAAGTTTCTAGCAGATGTTAAATACTACTAGTGGGGTGATCCAATTCTCTACAAATGCTGCGCCGATCAAATTGTGCATAGATGTGTGCCCGAGAACGAGATGGAAAGCATTCTGCACCATTGCCTTACTAGAGAAGTTGGAGGTCATTTTGGTACAACCAAGACAGCAACAAAGGTATTACAATTGGGATTTTATTGGCCTACACTGTTTAAAAATGCTTATGCTTATGTTAAGGCATGTGATGCATGTCAAAGGACAAGAAATTTTTTAGATGTAACAAGATACCTCTCAGTAACATCCTTGAAGTTGAGCTATTTGATGTGTGGGGTATAGATTTCATGGGCCCCTTTCCATCCTCGTTCTCCAATCAGTACATTCTAGTGGCAGTTGATTATGTTTCGAAATGGGTAGAAGTTGTTGCTTTACTCTCCAATGATGCACGTGCGGTGATAAAATTCTTAAAGAAGAACATCTTTACACAGTTTGAAACACCAAGGGCGATCATTAGTGATGGTGGGAAGCATTTTTGCAACCACTAATTCAAGAGTTTTTTGCTTAAGTATGGTGTAAAGTACCGTGTGACCACACCATGCCACCCACAAACAAGTGGCCAAGTGGAAGTTTCCAATAGAGAACTCAAGCACATCTTAGAGAAAATAGTTAACATGTCACGACGTGTCAAGCTTGATGATGCTTTATGGGCATATCGGACTGCATTCAAGACACCAATTGGGATGTCCCCTTACCAAATTGTCTATGGTAAGGCATGTCATCTTCCAGTTGAGTTGGAACACAAGGCTTATTGGGCAGTGCAATTACTCAATTTTGACATGCAATTGGCGGGAGAGAAAAAAATATTGCAACTCAATGAGATGGAAAATTTTTTGTAACAATGCTTATGAGAATGCAAGGATCCACAAGGATCACGCCAAACGTTGGCATGACAAGCATATTATGCCAAGAGATTTTAAAAAGGGGCAGAAAGTACTACTCTTCAATTCTCGTCTCCGTCTATTTTTCGGGCAAGTTACGTTCGAGATGGTCGGGTCCTTTTGAAGTAACTTAAACATTACCACATGGAGCAATTGAAATTCATAGCCTGACAAAGGGGATGTTCAAGGTAAACAGCCAATGACTCAAACTATATATGAAAGCGACTTCATCAAACACAATGTTTCCTTCCTCCTAGATGAGGCACCTTAACGTGCAGCAGAAAGTCTAGCTAATGACTATAACTTAAAGCGCTTCTTGGGAGGCAACCCAAGTTTTCTAACTTCTTTTATTATTTTTCTTTTTTTAGTTTTCTTTAGTACTAACTTGTGTCTTCTGTATAACAGGTCCCCCTCTGTAGACTGATCCACTCCTAGATGAACTACAAAATCACCATAACTTGAGCACCAGAAAACATAGCATCAAAGGACCAGAAGTTCGGCCCAGTGGCCGAATTCTCAGCCATCTAGCTAAACTCCGGCAGGCGTTTGACCAGAAAATTTTCAAGTATAAAATTTTCAATTTCTGGATCTGTTTCGAGATATGTGATTTTCAAAATTGATGTGCTTTGTGAGAAATAAGATCTTGATTTAAATATAGAATCCTTTTTCAAATTTGAAAATTTTAAGGTAAATCTCATTCCTGATTTTGTGCATGGGAACATAGTGCAATTTAGGTATGGGGGTAGGGTCAATTTTTTTAAAATTTTTGAAATCTTTCCTTAATTTTTAACTTTATCCTTTCTTGTTTTTATCTAGTTTATTTCATCCTCTTTAAAAACTCAAATTTTTTTTCAAAATTCGAATTTCAAAACTCCCGCATCTTTTCCCAAGAGCATTCAGTTCCCAACATCTGCTAAGATTCCAATTTGAATTTGAAATTCAAATGGAGGGTAGTTTTGGAATATGTACATACATTTCCTATATAAACTAACTTCAACTTTTTTTTGTTTCTCACAAATTCGAGTCCAACCTATCAAACCAGAGCATTCTACAACCAGGAGAAGGAGTTCCAGAGACTTTAGCCACTAGATCCGTGACGTTCGAGGCAGAAGTTCATCCAGGCAGCCGAGATTTCGGCCCAGTAGCTAAATTTTAGCTGGATTTTCCCCTCGAAGTCTTCAGGGACAGTAAGTGCTCTGTTTTCCCTCTTTTACAGTTTTCAATTTTCTGTAAGTTAATTATGTCTAAGATCTTTGCTGAGCACATTTTTTTCTTGTATTCGAAGCATTTGGGATGTACTTTTTGGATCAAATAAGGGCTAGAAATTGGGATTATTTTTTGCATGCTAATACTTATGAATTTTATATTCCTGCCCTAGTACAAGAGTTTTATGATGGGTATTCAAAAAATATCATTGATAGAAATCAAGGAATTGAAGTGATTGGAGTGAGATGAAAATCTTACATTTACAAACTATCTATGAACTAACGGGTATTTCTCTTTTGGAAAGAGGGACTCAATAACCAGGGAACCTAGGAAACTACATTCACTTAATGGGAGAACATTGCAAGGTACCTCAAGGGGGTGGTATTAGTGCTAAAACATTGTATAAGAATGTGTATGCATTATGTAGATAGTTGAATTCGTAATGTCTTGGGTATACACATGTTTCATCTTTTTATAACCAAGTTTTACACATTGCCTATATTTTGATGACTAAAGAAAAAGATTTTTGCATGTGCTACACACTTTGGACACCATTGCAACCGCTAAAGATAAACGAAAGACGTTTTTGTCACTACCCATTATTATCATGCAAATTTGCAAGGATTGGATGTTTGAAGATGAATTTACTCATGCTATAAAAGATAAAATTAATATTCAAGCTGAAACTATTTCTTCATCTTATAATACTTTAATGCAAATTGATTGAGTACCTTCCATGCTCAAGAGCATGTCTTGGTTACATCATCATCATCCAATGAATCGAAAGAGGAGGAAGATGAATTCTTTAATCAACAACCACCCGAAGATATTTGTGAATTCATGCATTTAATTTGGGAGGAGATAAAATGACCATGCAAGTTGATAAAGAGAAAGAAGAAGAAAACTGAAGAGTCAGATTTTAAGAGGACACGTTCTAAACGTGGTAGTAATAGCATGGGAAAGAGAGAGAGGCGTGCTTAAGGGGAGTTGTATACTAGGATTTTTTTTATTTGTTCTTCTTTTTTTCTTTCTTTATTATTAAAAAAATAAAAAAATTTGTGGTAAGTTGACCTAGTTGTAAGGGATTTAGTAAACATATAACTTGAATTGGATAAGGAATATCAATTTGATGGAATTTTAAAGTCTTTGAGTAGACATGAAATTTTTTAAAATATTATTGCCATTTAGAATTTGTCCATGTGAATATGCATCTGCTACACTTACACAATAGTTTAAAGTTGGGATGATGAGGATAACTTAATACTAAATAATAATTAGAACCTTAACTATTGATTAGCTAAATACTTTGGCCTCAAGAAGCCTTTGTATTTATGCGAAAAATAGTTAGGTAAGAAATATATATATATATATATATATATATTAACAAGTCTGATGATCAATTAATTAGGTATATTGGCCTCAAGAAGCCTTAATACTTACACGAAAGAGAATTAGATTAGCTATATATAAGGAAAAAAGGAAGTACCTAAAGAGCAACGAAGTGGTAATACTTCGAAACTTCTATGAAAAAAAGTTAAAGTATGTAAGTTTTAATCAAAATCCCAAGTTAAGAGCTATACACATTCACAAAGAATGTATAGGATCAAAAAACTTAGGAAGGATGATTGTTGACACTTAAAAAGACAAGATTCTTATTGGTCTGAATAATGTCTAAACTTGTTGACATTTATAAAAGACAAGTGACAGACAAGCTGACGACCAGTTTTCACCCATCTCCGAGGGATAAGGAAGCAACTTGGACTCCACTGATCCAGCAAGCAGACAGTGAGCCCGGATTGTCTCTAAACAGACCTCAGCAGGTCTAAGATGCTAGCACTTAGCATCATATGAGCCCAAAGGGATAGCCTCGCCTGAGAGGCTAAGATCATCCAACTTCGCCTTGAAGCCATTCAAAGCTCCGCCAGGAAGCTAACTTATAGCTTCGCCTGAACTGCTGAAGCGTAACTCCACATGCGACATCTAGCTCCGCCGAAGAGCTTTCTTCTGACTTCGCCAGATACTGCCTCCGGCTCCGCTGTGAGTTTAAAGCGGGCAGCGCCGCTGCTGGTCTGTCATGATCAACCTTTGACCAATCAAATCTAATCGGATCAAGATCAAATCTGAGATCTAATTTGGCAGTTGATTGCCACAATCTCTTGACTCTTCTAAAACGAGTAAGAGGATCAGGAGAGATCTTTCAATTATATGGAAAGAATCAAAACGGATCAGGAGGATCAACCGACCTGCCATTTCTAGCTTCACAGAAGCTGATCCTAGCCTCGCAGCAAGGCTACTTTCCATATTTAAACAGATTTGATTCAATCTGTTTCTATATTTTCAAGGGACAATTATACCCCTGCTCTCCCTATAAATAGCCCACCAGGGGCACAAGAAGAGAGGACCTCCGAAAAAAGACCAGAGACAATACGCAAGAGAGAGGACTCCACAAGCAGAGACTCCTTCACGATGCACCGCGCGCTCAAGAATTCAGAGACTTTTAGAGAATTGCTTCTCTATTCAGGGTGCTGATACCCTAATACCTTCTTCTCAAGGAATCTCCAGAACCAGGCGAGAAGGAATTCCTAATTGAAGGCGGTTTTGAGAAGTGACAAGAGGGTTCTACCAACCTTCTGTTCTCTGATTCCCCAAACCAGGCGAGAAGGGAACCTCATCGCTCGCATCGTCAAAGGGACAAAGTGGTCGCGTGCTGACCAGACTCCTATCGGCACACTTCTCCAGAATCTCTGAGGAGATCTACTTGTAATCTTTTAGAATACTTGTAATTTAGCTCCTCAACTCTTTTTATTGTAAGTTTTCCCCTTTGCAAATCGATGGAAAACAAGATGGCGACTCCGCTGGGGATGAAATTCTCCACTGCCGAGAATCAAGTGTCGCAATGCGATGAACAGACCTGAGGGTCTAACTCTGAATTCAGAAAAGCCGGTGCAGCCAGAGCCTCTCTGGCTAAATCTTCAAGGAAAGTCTCTGCGGAGACGGATAAGGCTATCTGCGAGCCTACTGCGGTTCTCTGGCGCAACAAGGAAGCACGCCCGCAGTCCAAGTCCTTCACTTTCGAGAACCTTGTCGTTCACTTCGACCAAGGAAAATTTGAAGAAGTCCTCTCTGGGGGTGGTCTAATGCTTCGAGCACGGAAGCATAGGAAGGTCTCCACGGCTAAGGTTTCAGAACAGAAACCAGAAGCAGAATTCTGCCAACACCCTTCAGCCTCGCATGTGACTAATCAGGTTCCTTGCGAATCTAAGTATCCTCTGCCAAAGCGGATGTGGAGGCCTAAACAGAAGTCTCTGGGCAAAGCCTCAGGCGTAGCTACGCCAAAACCGCGTCTCTCTCGCGAAGAAAAAGGCAAGATGCCTGTCTACTCTAATAATGCTGCCAGCCGCAAAGTCACGACGACAATCATACCGTCGCCCAATTCAAGAGCAGCAACACCTTGCGCCGGCCTCGTTCTCATAAGCGAAGCTACTGTACCACAGCGTACGCGCAGGGTTCATCGCCGCGAAGCTACAACCAAAATACTATCTAAGGCTAATCGCCTTCGCAGCAGCATAGCGGGTAAAGCACCACAGCGTGCTCCGCTCTCCAGTTCGTCAGATGCTAAGCTCGCGCTTTGTGGCGAAGCTAGAACTGAAATACTATTCAGTGCTAATCCCCTCTGTGGGGATAAAAGGAGCAGGACATTGTCCTATGCGCGATCCAAAAGAGCCTCTGCGCTGGATTGTTTAGGCCCAACTGGGTCTGACCTGCGGGAATTCTTGACGAACAAACGGAAGTCGGAATCTTTTTGAACTACTTCCCCCTGTTGTCAACAAGTGGGATGTCAGCTGGTGACCGTCCACTTAGTCCATTGCCGACTAGGACCAAGCCTCGCCACTTCTCCAGGCCGACGATCAGTTTTTGATCGGCTGTCGGTACAAGCCCCGGTGAAACATCATAAGAGGAGCGTTTCGTGAGACCTACCCTCTGCATCCATCAACATGACCGGGAGAGGACGAGAGCTACGCAAGGGAAGACAAGCATCTGACGACACCCCCTACAGCTCCCTAGATCCATATTACAGCCCAGGTTTAGGCGAAGTCTTGGTGTATGCAGAGGGTGTTTTCTGAAACACCAGATCTAGGGTGGCGATACCCTACAGATATGAACAGCCTTCTTCCTCAACGGTAGTAGCCTCGCCAGAACCAAGAAGAAGATCAGTCCAGTCATCTGATGAAGAAGAAGATGACAACAGCGGGTATGCTTCTTCGGCGACAGTCAGCTCGGTGCGAACAGACAGAGCATCAGTAAACATGGCTGATAATGGTAAATGACGACCTTCGTCGACGTTTGAAAGCTCAGGAGCAAACTTTCAAGACCCAGCAAGAAGCTCTGGACAATATTCAACAGATGCTTGCTCAACTCCTCAGCAATCGGAATGACAATGATGCCAGGAGCAATCATGATGAGGAGGAACATTTTAGCAATGATCAGCCAAAGACGGAGAAATTCAAGGAGGGTTCTTCTTTAGACGCTGAAGTCCTTAAGGGCCTCCAAGCTCAAATTGCATCCCTAGCTCAGAGGGATGAATTAAAGAAAGTAGGGGCAGTCCGTCCTTACCCGCTAGAGTGGGATTCAGTACCATACCCACCAAAGTTCAAACCACCAACGTTGCATACGTATGATGGCAAGAGCTCACCAAATCAGCACATCTACTATTTCCGGTCTCAGACCGGTAATGTTATAGACAATGATGCTATTATGGCTAGGCTGTTCATTGGCACCTTAAAGGGGGTGGCATTTGATTGGTTCCGAAGTCTTCCTCCGGGCTCTGTCAATTCTTGGATCGACCTGGAAACCCGATTCCTTTCTCGTTTCTATGAGGACGATACCGAGGTAACCATGGACAAGCTCCTCTCCACCGTGCAGAAGAAGGGTGAATCTGTCCGTGACTATATTGAGCGATTCAAAAACTTATCTTTGATGTGCCCAGTAGGGATGCCACTACCCATGCTCTTACAAACGTGCAGGCATAACTTCTTGGACCAAGTAGAGGTTCGCATGGGGGCTGTCAAAGCCCATACCTGGAAAGAATTGGTCGAACAAGCTGAGATAGCCGAAAAGTCGGCTAAAAAGTTCGAACCATCTACCCCTAAAGGCAAATGGGGTATGAGCAATAAAGGACGTAGCGACATACCGCAGTCTTCTCAAGCCAAAGGGAAAGAGACTATGTCTGTAGAATTGTCCGGGGACGTGCAGTCGAAGGCCAAGAAGAGCGGCTTCAATAATCAGGAGCCTAAGTTCCCTCCGAAGCAGTATTCCTTCAGAGACGATCAGGTGGTCACGATATTCCATTTGCTCCACAAAGGGAATAAAATGAAGCTGCCAGATGCTCGGCGTCCCAATGAGATAGGACGCACGAATGACCCCAAATACTGTCTCTACCACAGGATGATTCACCATCCTACCGACAAGTGCTATATCCTCAAGGACAGAATTCAAGCCTTGATCGACGCTGGGGTCCTGACACTGAAGGCAGAGCAGAAGAAAGTCACTGCCAATATGGTGACCCTCGAGTTCGGCAAAACCCCAAAGGTCACAGTTCCTGACGGGACCTATCCAGTCCCTGTGCCACGGTTGAAAGTCAAACATCCTGCGGCTAAAACTCAAGATAATAGAGGTCTTGTTCCCTTGACATTAGAGACAGGGGAAGTCATGTGGATACACCCAGACCTTGTCCAAGACGTAAAGTGGGATTCAAAGAAGTCCAAGTCGAAGGGCAAATCTTGCAATGTCATCTCCCTCCTGCCGGACGATGACAATCTTACGTCAGCTTCCCTCAGTGATTCTGAAGGAGAAAAGCATGCTTGCACAACGTAGGCCGATGTACCTCAGCTGACGGGTACTCGATCCGGAAAATCATACTTAAAATAGTATGAGAAAGCTACTGACGAGACACAACAGCAAACGACGTCAGTACAAGTACCAGCATCTGCTTCGATTCCAACCAAGGGAAAGGAGAAGCCTAAAGAGGTCCGATTCGACCATGTCCTGAAGAAGCCTTCTGGACCAGGGCTTGACACGCCCTTTCGTTTTGACATATTGGCCCAATTGGCTAATATCCCGGCTCGTATTACTATACACGAGCTACTTCGTCTCTCAAAGAGACAAGAGAAGCACTCAGGGATGCGCTGGCTAATTCAGAATCATTCCTGACATATATGCCAGAGACCCCTAAAGATGACGCTCAGTCTCCGTGTCCTGAATGCCATCATGCACAATGAAAGGTGCCCGCTATTACCTTCACAGCGGAAGATATGCTTCTCAAAGACAACAAGCACGATCGACCTCTGTACTACACCGGATACATTGGTTCAACATGCATTGAAAGGGTACAAGTCGATCCGGGGTCCGCACTCAGCATCATCCCCAAAAGGCTTCTCTACTTCCTCGGTATATCGCTATATAGATTGTCCGCAACCACTACTACAATATACGGTTTCAATGCCGGGAGTAGCCATCCACTTGGAAAAATTTGACTCCGTTGCCAAATCGGGAGCCTGAAATCGGAAGTGATGTGCTATGTCATTGACGCCGACACATCATATAACCTGCTGTTAGGACGACCATGGATTCATGCCAACTGGATCGTTCCCTCCACGCTGCACCAGTGCTTCAAATACGTTAAAGATGACGTGACAGTACAAACTGTCTTTGCTGAGAAGCAACCATTCAAAGGGGTGGAAAATTACTTCACTGACGCTCTCCTGTATCAAGAGAATGGTGAAACATCCAAAGAACCATTGCCAGATGACGATGAAAGTGGCAATGAGGCGGATTCAGAATCTGAAGCAGGCATGGCAGCCATTTTGATTGGTGAACCAATTATAGCATGTCTTAATAATCCCCAATGTAATACTCCTTCTGAAGATGAAGGTGAATAAGTAATTAATGATAATATTTCTTTCGATTATCCTGCGAGTGTTGGGTTGTTTGAATCCATTACGGATAGCCCTCTGCACATGCCTTTACATAAACCAAGTGCGTCCAGTACGCCCATGGAATCCGCAGAAGGAGCCGTTTTGGTGATCCCGCCATCCAAAGAAGGTCAGTTACTGATAATTTTTGGTAGAACCCAACCACGGGGACCCATGGTCGCAGATTCAAGTTCAGACTCAGATACTCCATAATTCTTTCATTACGCGCGGCCAACACGCCATATTATGAAGAAAATGGGATACGACCTAAAGCATGGAGAAGGCCTAAATTTTGGAAAAGGAAGGCGTAGCTTGCTGCGTAACTTTGTGCCAAAAGGGAAGCCTGCAAATTACTATGATAGTACACGCAGGGGGTTGGGATACGTTACACCCACATCGCCAGCAACGGTTCAATGCAAAGGCGACAAACCAATTCCATCACATTCCGCTTCTTCTTCCGAGTGGGACTCAGATGTCAGCATAGGAGTGATGTTCGAGAATCTCACTGCTAATATGACTTCAAGCAGTCAATTGGAGCCAGCAGAGGCTACTAACGAGGAACCATGGGCTCAGCAATTAGATCTCCAATGGGAAAAGCGATTCGAACTACGCGAACTACCTACTGAAGATAAGGTGATGCATGTCAACTTGGGTAGTCAAGATCACCCTAAGCCCATCTTCATAAGTGAAAGCTTATCACTTACAAAAAAGGAAGAATTGATAATACTCGTAAAGGAGTATATAGACGTCTTCGCATGGAGCTACAAAGACATGCCCGGACTCGATCCACAAGTCGCCATGCACCGTCTGAACATCAAGCCCGACGCCAAGCCAGTCAAGCAGCAACAACGTCGGTTTTGCCCAAACATTATGGAAGCTATTGAGGCCGAAGTCCATAAGCTCATTGCATGTGGCTTCATTTGGGAGGAACAACATCCAGATTAGGTTGCTAATATCGTTCCCGTCCTCAAGAAGAATGGGAAGATACGGATCTGCATCGACTATCGTGATCTCAATACGGCTTGTCCTAAGGACGAATTCCCACTGCCCATCACCGATGTCATGATTGACAACACATGTGGATTCGAAAGAATGTCTTTCATGGACGGCTTTTCAGGGTACAATCAGATTAAAATGTACCCCGACGATGAGAATCATACTTCATTCCGAACACCCTTGGGGGTATACTGCTACACCGTAATGCCCTTCGGACTGAAGAACGCCAGAGCAACCTATCAGCGGGCAATGAGTACAATCTTCCGCGACCATCTCTGAAAAACAGTAGAATGTTATGTCGACGACATTGCTGTCAAAAGCCGTAATAAGGATGACCATCTTCGCGACCTGAGAACGATGTTGGACATAATGCGAGCTCATCAACTGAAAATGAACCCGACAAAATCCTTCCTGGGAGTTTCGAGTGGCAAGTTCCTTGGGTTTATCGTTACATCAAAAGGGATTTATCTTGACCCAGACAAAGTCAAAGTCATTCAGAGCATGCATCCACCGAGGAATCTCAAAGAGCTTAGAGGCTTACAAGGCAGACTGGCTTATATCAGAAGATTCATCGCAAATCTCTTAGGCCGCTGCCAGCTGTTCACCCGACTCATGAAAAAGGGTGCTTCCTTCGTATGGGATCAAGCTTGTCAGGAAGCTTATGAAGACATCAAGAGATATCTCACAAAACCTCCAGTCTTAGTGGCTCCCACATCAGGGAAACCATTCTTGCTTTTATGTGAAAGCTATGGACCATTCTCTCGGTGCCCTCCTTGCTCAAAAGGACGACAATGGTCACGAGCAGGCCATTTATTATCTCAGCAGGACTCTCATAGGAGCAGAATCTCGCTACAATCCTATCGAGAAAGAGTGTTTAGCTCTTGTTTTCGCTGTTCAGAAGACACGACATTATTTAGTCGGCCAAACCATACATGTCATCTCCAGAGTAAATCTTTTGCGTCTTCTCATGACGAAACCAGGATCATTGAACTCAAGATTAGCTAAATGGGCGCTTCTTTTGTCTCAATACGACATGATCTTTACCCTACAGAAGGCGGTTAAAGGCCAGGCCCTTGCAGAGTTCTTGGCTGCTCATCCAGTCTCTAAAAACTCAAAACTTCACGAAGATATCCCAGATGAAGTCTTCGAGTCTAATACAACCTCAGAGGAAGAAGTATGGCAGATGTTCTTCGCTGGAGCATCACGAATAGGCCCTAAAGGCAAGATCATCGCCGGCGTGGGGGTTGTGTTTATCTCTCCACAAAATTACGTCCTTCCCAGAGCATTTTCTCTGACAGAATCATGCTCCAACAATGTAGCGGAATATAATGCTCTGTTCATTGGCCTTCAGCTCACCCACGAAATGGGGGTACGCTACCTCGAAGCCTACGGCGATTCAAAACTGATTATCAATCAGGTTAAAGCGAATATGAGGTCCGTCACTAAGATTGGTGCCTTATTACCATACAGCCATCGAATTGGCTAATCTATTTGAAGGCTTCTACATCGGGCACGTGTCTCGATCTCAAAATACCAAGGCGGACGCTCTTGCTGCATTAGCAACAACACTAGTCTTGCCAGCCGACACCGAGTAACACCTCACGGTGGCAACTCAACACCTTGTATGCTCTAACCATATATTAAAAACCAGAGAAGTCTATAATGTCTCCACGGATCTTGAGCCGAGAGATTGGCGATTTCCTCTCATCGACTATGCCTTACATGGTCTGCTGCCAGATGATCCTAAAGAAGCGGCATCCATCAGACGAAGGTCTCTCCGTTTCTATTACGATCCAATTCTGAAGATACTTTACCGTCGTTCATATGACGGTGTCCTCCTCCGATGCCTTTCTAATTCAGAGGCACAGGAAGTGCTTAAAGAAGCACACGACAGCATTTGTGGAGCTCATCAGTCAGGTCCAAAACTTAAAGACAGGTTGCATAGGCTTGGATACTATTGGCCAACCATGATGCCATCTAATACGCACGAAGGTGTAAAACATGTCAGATTCATGCGGACTTCATACACCAGCCTTCGGAGTTGCTCCACCCAACTGTTGCTTCAGTGCCGTTCGAAGCATGGGGAATCGACGTCGTAGGGCCAATCAGCCCTTCTTCGACAAGAGGTCACCGGTTTTCCTGGCAATAACCGATTACTTTTCAAAGTGGGCAGAAGCCATACGACTAGTAGAAGTCAAAACCTCTAACGTTGTGAATTTCATCAAACACCATGTCATCCATCGATTTGGTGTCCCTAGGCGGATCATCCATGATAATGGTCCCCAATTCATAAGCCAAGTATTCTATCGGTTTTGCGATAAATACCGAATTCAGAGTATGGCTTCGACTGCCTATAATCCCGCCGCTAATGGCTTGGCGGAAGCATTCAACAAAACATCAAGTTACTCAAAAAGTTCGTCTCCTCGAATAAGCGAGATTGGGAAGAAAAGCTTGGTGAATGTCTTTGGGCCTATCGAACCACGGTTCGGACACCGACAGGTAATACGCCCTTTTCCCTGGTGTACGGGTGTGAAGCAGTCATCCCATTGGAAATCCAGATGCCGTCGTTGCGAGTCGCTTTAATGACTAAGATCACATCAAAGAACAATGATCGGTTGCGCCTCCAAGAGCTCGAAGCCCTAGATGAGAAGCGACTACAAGCTCAGCAGCACATCGAGCTGTATCAAGCTCGAATCTCAAAGCCTTCAATAAGAAGGTTAAACAAAGAGTCTTCCAGAAAGGAGACTTGGGTTTAGCCGTCAGACGACCAATGATTATGACGCACAAGACCAAAGGCAAATTTCAGCCTAAATGGGAAGGACCGTTTGTAATAGAAACAGTCTATTCAAACGGAGCATACCGTCTTATGACTTCAGACGGCGACTTACTCTTGATGCCGATCAATGGAAAATTCTTAAAGAAGTACTACCCTTGATTAAGGACCCTTCTTATGATTAAGTTAACACCATACCTCTGATCAAGACCTTCATGCAAAGAGAGCCTTTCTCTTCCTCCAAGCGAGATCGTAACCATAAACTAGTAGGAACCTGGTCATACACCGGTTCTCTCAAAGGAGAATCAAGGTTACACATATGCTAACCAAATGATCCAACATCCTTAACGATTAAGGATAGAGGAAAATGTTGGCCTTTAAGCCCAACAAAAGTCCTCGACAACTCATCATGCTGAGGGAAATAGCATGGCTAGCCCGACTCAAACGGTAGTTGGTAAAGGCATATCAAACCCGTTGACAGCTGAGGATTTGCTAAAAATCCTAAGGGACCTGTTCTCATTTGATTCCCTCTCCAAAATCACTTACCAATTCTCATCCATAGAATGGTAAGACCACATATACATTTCGCTGTTACGTTAACATTAAACCTATGACAGTGATTCTCTCGTTTCTCCCCGTGAAAAAACGAGACCTCCAAAATCACTTACCAATTCTCATTCATAGAATGGTAAGACCACATATACATTTCGCTGTTACGTTAACATTAAACCTATGACAGTGATTCTCTCGTTTCTCCCCGTGAAAAAATGAGACCTCCAAAATCACTTACCAATTCTCATTCATAGAATGGTAAGACCACATATACATTTCGCTGTTACGTTAACATTAAACCTATGACAGTAATTTCCTCGTTTCTACCCGTGAAAACGAGACCTTTTCCCAAATTCCATTACCAACCTTGAGCTTGGTGGCGTCTTAATCGTTATGTCATTGCGACCTCTGAACCAGCAGACAACCAAGTCTCAATTTTGAGCTTGTTGACATTTACAAAAGACAAGTCTCAACCTTGAGCCTGTTAACATTTACAAAAGACAGGTCTCGATACTTGTTGACATTTACAAAAGACAAGTATCACCAATCTTGAGCTTGGTGGCTTCTCAACCAGTTATGTCATTGCGACCTCTGAACCGGCAGATAGCCAAGTCTTAATTTCGAGCTTGTTGACATTTACAAAAGACAAGTCTCAACCTTGAGCCTGTTGACATTTACAAAAGACAGGTCTCGATACTTGTTGACATTTACAAAAGACAAGTATCACCAATCTTGAGCTTGGTGCCTTCTCAACCAGTTATGTCATTGCGACCTCTGAACTGACAGATAGCCAAGTCTCAATTTCGAGCTTGTTGACATTTACAAAAGACAAGTCTCAACCTTGAGCCTGTTGACATTTACAAAAGACAGGTCTCGATACTTGTTGACATTTACAAAAGACAAGTATCATCAATCTTGAGCTTGGTGGCTTCTCAACCAGTTATGTCATTGCGACCTCTGAACTGGCAGATAGCCAAGTCTCAATTTCGAGCCTGTTGACATTTACAAAAGACAGGTCTCGATACTTGTTGACATTTACAAAAGACAAGCATCACCAATCTTGAGCTTGGTGGCTTCTCAACCAGTTATTTCATTGCGACCTCTGAACCGGCAGATAGCCAAGTCTCAATTTTGAGCCTGTTGACATTTACAAAAGACAGGTCTCGATACTTGTTGACATTTACAAAAGACAAGTATCACCAATCTTGAGCTTGGTGGCTTCTCAACCAGTTATGTCATTGCGACCTCTGAACCGGCAGATAGCCAAGTCTCAATTTTGAGCTTGTTGACATTTACAAAAGACAAGTCTCAACCTTGAGCCTGTTGACATTTACAAAATACAGGTCTCACCTTTTAGCCTGACAAGGACTACTTTCGAGCTTGGTGGCTTCTCAACCGGTTACGTCAGTGCGACCTCTGAACCGGCAGATAACCAAGTCTCACCTTTCAGTCCGACAAGGAGCTGGGTGGCTGCTCAATCGGTTACGTCATTACGACCTCTGAACCGGCAGGTAGCCAAGTTTCATAATTCAGTACAATAAGGACTATTTCCTCAGTGGCTGCAATACAACTTGGAAACGACAACTCAGCAGATAAAACAAGTTGGAGATTCAACAGGGAGTCAAAACAAAATTACTTTTATTAATTCCAGGACGAGATACATGGAGGCACATATATTACAAGCTATAGGGGTGCGTCATAAGATTTGATCCGTCCCTCAAGAAAGGCCAGCCTTGCCTCCCTATCATCGACAGCCCTGACAAGCGCCTGCGACCTTAGCTCAGCTTCATTAAAACTCGCCGTCTGGGCCAAGCGAGCTTCAACTTCAACCAAGGTTGCCCTCTGAGCTGACTCTTGCCGCGAGAGTTCGTCACTCTGAGCCTTAAGCTGCTCAAGCCGCGCTGTCTCTTCAAGACGCACTGGTTCAGCCTTGGATAAGAGAAGATTTGCCTTCCTGATCATCTCCTTAGCCTTTTCAGTTTTATCTTCAGCATCAAGAAGAGCACTGCTAGAAGCATCTATGGCGTCCCCGAGCTCTATCTTCCTTGTCTCCAAGGATTTCAAGTCCGAAGAAATGGCCTTATCGGCTTCCTGAGCGGCAAGATGGGCTTCATGCATTTGAGCGACAAGGTGTGCAAGCTGCTCATCAACCGAAGACTCCAAGTTCGAACGGCTGAGACGACGCCATTCTTCTACGTCCCTCTCAAATTGGTCTACCAGAAGTTCTAATGCAGCAGCCTGGTTATCCCCTCCGAAGTCCCACATATTCTCAATACTGTGGGAGAGGACCACCTTTAAAGTAGAAAATGGCATAGTCGAGCCTTTCAAGACCAGATCGATGGATCGCTTCAAGCCTTTATAAAAGCTGTCGACTATTTCAGCTACAAATTCATTCTCGGCCTCAATGGCTCCTGGAAGACGGGCAGCCTCTGAAGATTCCACCGGCTTTATTGACATTACTGTGGAAGCAACAGTGGGAACACTGGCTGCAGTAGCATGGCAGGTCATCGGTGATCTCGGAGGAGTCTTCATCGAAACCAGTACACTAGCCACAACCGAGGTCGGACTAATGACTATTTCCTGGACAGCAAACTCAACCACCAGCGTTGGGGAAGTAGGACTTGTAATCACCCTCAGCTCCGCACCTAGCAAAACTGATGGCACCTCACTCGTTGATATAGTTGGGAGTGAAGTTGCCTCCGTGACTGCCGTCCCTTCAACCTTTGTTCCTCTGGCTGGCTCAGGCCGATAAGGGGGCAGGTCACCATACAAAGCATCCAACACAGCAGCATCCGCCGCGGTCGAAGTGCTCATGTCACCCCTGGACCCCTCGGGAAGATCGATTGGCTCCCTTGAAGTTGACGCACCCAGAGGCGGAACACCTGCAACAAGATTGTGTTTAGGCAGGACACAACAAATAGTAAAAGTCAAAAAGCCAAACCAATACCAAAAGATGATGTCGCCTCAATCGTCTTGACGGCCACATCAGTCTCTACGGGCTCCATCGGAAAATCTTTGGCAGAATCAACACGGACAGCCGGCTCACCCTCGCTTGCCGAACCCTCTGTGGTCCTCTCCGTGGTCCACCCAAAGGAGCTAGAAGTTTCGGAACTTCCCTTCGAAGTCCCGGCGCCCGAAGGACCAACATCAGCTGCATTGCCTCCGGATTCTTCTGAGACGGCAAAATAGCCAGCCTCATCACCCTCTTTATAAATGAACAGGGGATCATAATGTTCCCCTTGTTCTTCGACGGCCCCAGCTCTCGGGCTTCTCACCGCCTCAGTTCCTGCATCACAAAGCAAATAATGAGCTGTCCGGAACACATATAAGGTATATTACAAGGACGGAGTTGATTCTACCCAGGTCCGGAGCAACTTCGCCAGTCGCCGGTTCAGCAACTGACAGTTCAACTACTAATGGGACAAGAGAAGGGAGCGCTGCAGATGGTTCGCCCTCTACGACAACTGTAGGAGCTTGGCGACGGGGCTTCTTCACCAACTGCTTCCTACAAGACCCACCTATCCGTTTGCGCTTAAGAGGAACATCAGGATCCTCCTTCTCTGCTTCTTCTACATGTCTTGGGAGAGCTGTCCCCATCACACCAGAACCAGCTGCAGGAGTCTCGGCACCTGTCTCCGCTTCGAAGCGAGGACTTTTCGCATCCGAGGCTTCGCTGTCATCCACAGTAACGAATTCTTCTATGCCCGGGATGCGAACCTTTCCGCTTCAGCCGCTGAGAAATTAACTTCACACCAGAATTATTAACAGTAAATCCGAGGGGTGTGGAGTTGGAAGTCGCATACCACTGGCAGAAGCCCAGGGTCGTTAGAAGGTTAGGAGTCCTCAACGGCATACGCAGCCGCGCCTCGGTACAGCGTGCAATGAAGAATCGCCAGGCTCGGGCTCCATCAATGAGGCTCCCCATGAAGGGCAAATTGAGATTTGGGTTGCCCATGTACAGTTGGTCATATCCAAACTGTCGAGCAAACCGACTTGGTACATAAGGCTCCAAGTAGCAGGTATCCCCGCTTCTGTATAATAAATGTGAGGGCCGAATGCTGACCAGCCACTCAAAAATTCCCCGGCTCAGGGATGTCTGCCCTTCCCCTGCGTCTTTGAACTCCTCATCATAGCCTATATCCCGAATATGGGGGAAGCAGTGGAAAAGACTATAGACGTCATAGCGACACACCAATTTACGGGCCTCAGCCACGTAAGTATTTTGCCAGGAACATCCTTCGAATCGGCGGAGAAGCGCCATTCGAACACCTTCAGGGGGCCTTCTCCAGCTTCAATCAAAGAAGGGACAGTGCAGGGCGAACCATGCCATCAAATAAGTGCACGGCAGACCTATCCTGGGGTTGGGTCCGTCGCGGGAAAAAACAGTCCCCTTTCCACGTTTTGTCGTTGGCGGCCTACAGAAAGCCTCCGTCAGTGCGCGAAGGCCTCTCTGAATACAGCACACCATGACCGGAAGAAGTCCCAGAGAACGACCATAGACTAAACGAACAGCAGGCAGCAGCACATTCGGATGAATGACGTCACCTGAAGAAGACGGCACCACGCACCTCTTCAGCCAGACTGTCAAGAAGCCAGCCAGCAGCGCCTTCCGGGACATCGGCCGACGAGCCTGATGATGGAAACTCCGAAGAACATCTCCTTTTTCATAGGGACCGTCATCTTCTTCCACAATTAGATCCCCTTGAGAATGCTTTTGCATCCGGCTAAAGATGTCTTCGTCAGCGACTCCACAATGAGCCGCTTCGGGAGTGTTCCCCATATCTGGGAACAAATAATCTCCCCAGCTCTTCAAGCTGCATGAAGTTCCCTTATTGCTTCCATGCATGCTGGAACAAATGTACAAATGGCACATCAACTCCCAGTAGGTCTCAAACAAGGCGGGCTCCTGCTTCTCCAGAAGTCCCAATTCCGCCTCACACGGGAAGTATTCTTCATATGGGAAAGATCCCAAGGGCAGAGCAGAGACTTCCCACATCTCATGCAGAGCCATACCCAGTTCGCCAACAGGGGTGAAGAAAGTCCCTGTAGCCGGGCAGTACAACTCGAAGATGGCGTAGAAGCACGCCACGCTCATCTGAATGCCGTAGCAGGTCGCCCTGACGGCCTCATGAAGGTTCAGCCTCTCCAGATCCTCCTCGAAATGAGTGAGGATGTATACAGTTAAATCCCTCCACCATGCCTTCGGAGGGTGAATTCAGCCTGGAGTTCTGAAATCAGTGGCCGGATAGTTCCCATTAACTTTAAAGAATTGGTTGCCAAAGGTCAGCGCCACCGCATGATTTTCTCCCACTGGGATCTTTCGCGATACATTCCCAGGATGTAGACCCATTATGCAACGAGGAGGCCCCGCTCTTGCATAACCAGGAGACTGAAACATCAATTTCCCTACATGGACGGAGTCGGTACTCCGGCTCACTTCCCACGACATCTTCCGAGCCTGCATCACGCATTGGAAGGAAGACAAAGAAAAATGCCGCTTGTTAGACGGAAGATCGAATTTCTCGCCATCCAACTGGAAAGTCCATTTCCCCTCCTTGGCCAGCAGCTCGCGATCAGGGTCTGGCGCGGCATCCCCGAACATGAAGTCGGGCTTCCTATAGGTTCGACGGTCAAAATTTTCAAGGGGAGCCGTAGTTAGAATGCTCCTCGTGGTGCGTTGATCCCCACCATAAATAAGCGTGTCTTAAACGAGAGAGATCCGCTCACTAAAGAGAGAAGCTTGCCCTTGGAATTGCAAGCTGACATTGCCGTCCGATCCCCTGGTCATCCCAAATAGACTGTTCAAAGGACCAGGAGTGTAGTGCACTGCAGGAACAAAGAGAAAATATGATTAGTTCATCAGCCAAGCGAAGGCCTAAACAAAAACACAATTTCCGCTAAGGCATAGCTTCGCTCACCGAGCGAACCTAGCATGACGATAGCTTCGCCCCGAAGCTTAGCCTCGCAGTTGCAGTTAATTCCGCACTTCACAGCAAAAGCCATATACAAGGAAATATCCAAGTGTTAGCTTCGCTTCAGAAACTTAAACAGAATGCGATACAGCCCTGAGGATTAACTTTGTCAGAAGGATATTACGGTCCTTTTCTGTCAAATCTCAAAGGACAGCTTCGCATCCTGTCATTCAACAGGATGTGAACCGCCTGAGGATAGCTCGCTTGGAAGCTTGAAGAAGAACTCTTCAGTTCTTGGATTCCCAATCAAGAAAGTAAGGAAAATTCAGGGAATTGAATTCCCTAAGAATAATAGATCATAATTGATCATTTTTGGGTTCATCCGAAGATAGCCAGAATTCGGCTTAAAGAGAGAAATGGCAATATCTCTCTTAAAGGGAAAAATCCCTACCAGCGATTGGTCGTTCGATGACCGGAGGAGGAGAAGGACCCTCCGTTGTAGAGGTTGCGACCTCTTTTCCCGCTCGTCTCTTGGGAGCCATTGAAGAACAATGCAAGTTCTTGAAGAAGAAGAAGAAGAAAAGAGTCAAGTGCTCTGGAAATTTTAAGGAGAAGTGATGACCTTCTCTCTCAGCCTGATGGGACTTTTATAGGCCAATAAGTGCCTGAAACGACGCCTCGTAAAAAAGCACAAGCTGCCATTTCGAATTAATTTGAAACGGCGCCTAAAGCGCCTTCCCGAGAAGCGCTGATTCAGCCCCACTAAGGGCTAACTTCGCCACGAGTCAAATGCGGACTTTGCACAATACATCAATGACTTCGCCAACAGGATTGCCTTAACTCCGCTGAAGGCATAGGCCGAACTCGTAGATATGCTAGCTTCGCTGGAAGCTCATTTCTGTTTCAGATGGAATTCTATCTTTAACCTCGCATGAAGTCTAATTCCGTTGAGCCAATTCAGAATGAAGGCATAGCAAAATCAAATGAGCAGAAAATGAACTTTCATTGATTTAAAAGGAAAGGTAGATGCTACTACATCAAGGTTGTGTTTCATACAACAGAATCATTTGCTCAGAAGGCATACAAGTGGTATTATCTACTTTCAAGCCAAACCAACTGGACACGAAAGGCCTTCCTCCTGCACAAGGCCGTAATCCTTCACATAATGGCAGATGGTGCTACCAGGACAGATGGTGCCACCAGGACAAGGCCGTGATCCTTCGTATAATGACAGGTTTTGCCATCAGAAAGCTGGATCTTCCTTAAATTGGCAAAGGAAGTTGGATCTTCCTTGATGAAAATTGGCAATGGAAGATCCGCGACCTTACAGGTGACGTCCGCTTTCCCGAAGTGGATCATCTCGGATAAGCGACTACCAGCCTCGCCTCGAAGTGGATCATCTCGGATAAGCGACTGCCAACCTCCTCTGGGACGCACAGCGGCTGCCCCAGTTTGTTTCTCCTGCTTAAGAGTAAAGTTTTAACTGGAAAAGTAAAAGGAAATTTCCTGGTTTCTTTCATCAGGTCACATGATTGGCGAACATAACTCACTGCAATATAAACTGGGATAAATTAGCAGTTAAACATAGGAGAAGCTACAAAAGCGCTAAGTCAAATTCTTTGAGGCGAAGTAATCTGATTCAGTCAAGCATTGATTTCAGTTAAAGCAGAGGATAGCCTCGCTTGCACAGAGATGATGGGCTAGCTCAGCAAATGCCAAGTCCTAGCCTCGCCTATATGGCTAAGCCAGACTGATCCTGAGGGACGCAGTCTTAGCCCCACCTATATGGCAAGACTAGCTCAACTTTTGAGGATACTAAGTCCCGAGTTTTGCCTGTGTAGCGGACTTAACACGCATGCAGTGATCTTTCTTTGATCAAGTTAAAATGATAGCTTCGCTGGGAAGCTATGCTGAAATCCTTCTCTGCAGATCAGTCAATTGCAAAATGAAGAATAAGGGAAATTAATCCCTGAAGCAGCTGATTAAAGCTAAAGCTAAACTAAGGGAGATGAACACCCTAAAAGTTCATTGGTAAGGTCTCTGAATGATCGAGACTTACCGGTCCTTGGCCGGGTAATAACCAGAGTGGGCATCCCCACTAGTTCAGAGATCTGAGTATCTCTCTCAACCAAGAGAAGAGAAGAAGAGCAGATCACTTCTCTTCAGAGGACCTCAGGTGTCCATTTATAGGCCTCGTGGCTTGAGCACTGCCGCCTCAAGCGTGGAAGCATGAGCGCATTTAAGGCATTTATTGCGCCTTGAGAAAAGGGACGGTTTCCCTTGGAACCGTGCAAAGGAAGAAACGCTCTCCCTCATAAAGGCGTTTATTACGCTTTGAAGATGCCTTGAAGAGAGGGAATATCCTCCCTCGAAAATGCACAAGGGGAGAATATCTCCCTCGATCAATGCGAGAGAAAGAGTGATCTTTCTCGTAACCGGCCCACAGCAGTTGGCCTCGGGAAAGAAACAGATGTTCCAGAGCGAACTTATTCCGGGAAGCCCAGACGCGAAGCTACCCAGATGCGAATCTACATGATTCTTCGGCGAACTTATCCCAAAGCAGGATTGAAAGCGAAGCTGAACTCAACCACCATGGCGACGTTCGTACTTCACATACCACTGATCAAAGCAGTTCAAAGTATTTCGAAGTCTGAGCCATTGCGGACTTTCGAAAACTTTGAAGGGGGTCCTGTTGACACTTAAAAAAGATAAGATTCTTATTGGTCTGAATAATGTCTAAACTTGTTGACATTTACAAAAGACAAGTGACAGACAAGCTGACGACCAGTTTTCACCCATCTCCGAGGGACAAGGAAGCAACTTGGACTCCACTGATCCAGCAAGCAGACAGTAAGCCCAGATTGTCTCTAAACAGACCTCAGCAGGTCTAAGATGCTAGCACTTAGCATCATATGAGCCCAAAGGGATAGCCTCGCCTGAGAGGCTAAGATCATCCAACTTCGCCTTGAAGCCATTCAAAGCTCCGCCAGGAAGCTAACTTATAGCTTCGCCTGAACTGCTGAAGCGCAACTCCATAGGCGACATCTAGCTTCGCCGAAGAGCCTTCTTCTGACTTCGCCAGATACTGCCTCCAGCTCCGCTGTGAGTTCAAAGCGGGCAGCGCCGCTGCTGGTCTGTCATGATCAACCTTTGACCAATCAAATCTAATCGGGTCAAGATCAAATCTAAGATCTAATTTGGCAGTTGATTACCACAATCTCTTGACTCTTCTAAAACGAGTAAGATGATTAGGAGAGATCTTTCAATTATATGGAAAGAATCAAAACGGATCAGGAGGATCAACCGACCTGCCATTTCTAGCTTCGCAGAAGCTGATCCTAGCCTCGCAGCAAGGCTACTTTTCAGATTTAAACAGATTTGATTCAATCTGTTTCTATATTTTCAAGGGACAATTATACCCCTGCTCTCCCTATAAATAGCCCACCAGGGGCACAAGGAGAGAGGACCTCCGAAAAAAGACCAGAGACAATACGCAAGAGAGAGGACTCCACAAGCAGAGACTTCTTCACGACGCACCGCGCGCACAAGAATTCAGAGACTTTTAGAGAATTGCTTCTCTATTAAGGGTGCTGATACCCTAATACCTTCTTCTCAAGGAATCTCCGGAACCAGGCGAGAAGGAATTCCTAATTGAAGGCTGTTTTGAGAAGTAACAAGAGGGTTCTACCAACCTTCTGTTCTCTGATTCCCCGAACTAGGCGAGAAGGGAATCTCATCGCTCGCATCGTCAAAGGGACAAAGTGGTCGCGCGCTGACCAGACTCCTATCGGCACACTTCTCCAGAATCTCTGAGGAGATCTACTTGTAATCTTTTAGAATACTTGTAATTTAGCTCCTCAACTCTTTTTATTGTAAGTTTTTCCCTTTGCAAATCGATGGAAAACAATGATGATATTGGCTAAAATTTGAAAATCTCTACAAAATAAATGATAGAATTCTTTGTTGGCCTAGAGGCCTTTCACCTTAGTTTCGATGATGACTAACTTATGAAGGTTAGTTTACTAATAATTTTATATTTACATAGTTTCAGTTATTGATCAAGATATTAGTAGGTGTTTAGCTTAAACTTTGGAGCTATCCCACGTAGATTCAAGAGCTCGTGCGTCAAGATCGCATTTAGCACTCGGTTGGAGTCAAGCTCGTTGGATCGTGTTTGGATCGGGACGTCTTGAAGATGAGGATCGACAGGAAGACTTCGTTTGTATCTAGTTTAGATCTTGTGTTAAAGATAGATAGTGTTGATATGCTCAAGTTCACACACACACACAAAAGTTTAATATGTTTGGTTTTCGGTTTAACTGGTTTTGGATTTCAGGTTTACATATATATGGTTTTAATGAATATATAGAATCAAAACAAGTTTACATAATTTAATGTATATTGAATTTGATTTATATATATATATATATATATATATATATATATATATATATATATGCTTCACATATTTAGATAAACTTATTTTGATGGTCTATATCATGAGTTTGGAGTTTTGTATTTAAACAAAACTTATTTTTGAATTTTATGTCAAAAACATAGATATATCAATTACATGTATATTGGATTCTATCCATATACATATGCTTCAAAAAGAGTTTAAATATCTTTGTTTTGTATTTGTACAAGTTTTGAAAAATTGGATTTCCATTTCAAAGTTTGGTTTTTGGAAAATACGGTTTTCGATTTAAAGACTAATTTCAATATCACAAAAGTGGTTCAAATTGTTTGTAATATGTGTTAAATTTTGGTCACACATATTTGTTATTCAAAGATCTAACAAGAACTTATTTTTATGGAATTAATGTGATTTTATTGGATTTAATTGGTATTAAAATAACAAATTTTTAAGTCCTATAATTCCCAGCCAGACTCAGCTGGTGGTCGACCGGACGATAGACCGGACCGATCGATCGATGTGCACGAGGAACGTGAACAGGCCAGCCTTGAAGGACGGTCGACCGACTGAAAGCACCCAAGTCTCGGGTGCGGCCGGTCGACCGGGCGGTCGACCGACAGGCTTGGCCCGGTCGACCGGTCAGTCGACCGAAGGCACAATGATCAGAAATATGACCGTCGTACTGGTCGACTGGAAGGACATTTCTGCCCTTTCCTGCTGCCAACGGGCAAATTTTTAATAGGGTTATAAATACCCATCTCTTGGGCTGTTTTTAAATAAGAATTTTTAGAGCTTCTCTTCCCATCTTATAAGAGTTTTTTAGCAAGTTTTAGAAGAGTTTTTGAGCTAAATGATTTATCTTTTATTTATTTTCAAGGGTTGAAAAAATCAAAGAAAAGAGAGTCTTTGGGGAAATTATTTTTGATCTTCATATCTATTTCATTCTTGTATTTTTCTCAAGTATTTTTCTTTGTGATTTGTTTTTCAAACACCTTGTATTCTCACACTTGAGCTATCATCTCTATCTTATCTATAGGATCTTATTTTTGTGAGAAAATTGGTTTGTAGTCTATTGAGATCACTAAAGGTTGTTTGTGGTCTTTGAGATCACCAAGATTGTAATCTTTCTTTGCTTGTGGATTTTGACTATCCCTCTAAGTGTAGAGGAGGTTGAGCTTTAGGTTTGTGATTTTCCCTCTTGTGTAGAGGTGATTGTAGTGATGTTTGGCTTAGTGCCTTATCCCTTTTGTGTGAGATGATTATTGTTTGGCTTTGTGTCTATCCCTCTTGTGTGAGGTGATTGTTGTTGTGCCTTGCCTCTTGTGTAAAGGTGGTTTTATTGGAGAGAGGAGTTGTGTACTCTTAGTTTGTATTTGCTAAATCCTCAGTGGAGGTTCCCTGTGTGGGAGGTCCTGTGTGGACGTATCGTGAAAATCCTTCTATGTGAAGGCGGGATGTAGAGCAGTGGCTCGAACCTTGAAATATAGCTCGGTGTTTGCGTTTGATTCACTATCTCTTAACTCTCTCTCTTTTACATCTTGCATTGCATCATATTGTTCATATCATATATATGTTTGGTATTGATTGTGTGCCTCACTAGTGTTGAACCAAGAGAGCTTCATATAGCACCTCAACTCTTATTTAGAGGAATCTAGAGGAGTTTGTCTAGAGCCCTTCACCGAGAATTTTGCTACACTCTTTGGTTACACATAGTATGTTGCAATTAGTTTTTAATTCTGCATCATTTGTCATTAGATTAGCTATACACCTATTCACCCCCCCTCTAGGTGTATTTTCAATTGGTATCAGAGCCTACGCTCCTGATATTAGGTTTAACCACCTAAGAGTGAGATCTTGGCTAGCTAATCTACATTGACATTTGCACACATATAGTTTATATACTCATGGATCACCTTGCCCCTCCCATGTTTGATGTTTCCAACATCGATATATGGAAGCTTAGAATGAGTGCCTATTTAAAAACCCTAGGAATGCATGTTTACCTCGTTACTATTAAGAAATCTTATCTTGATAATAACAAGCATATAGAAGCCAATGTGCAAGCCCTAGAGGCACTTAGGCGCACTCTTAGTAAGATTATTTATCTATGGTTTCTCATTGTGATTCCACTTTTACAGTGTGGAACACCTTGACCTCTCCTAAGCTTTAAACGATAAATTTTGTAGAGAAAATCTAGTGGAGAAGAGTCTGAACAGGCTTGCTACATGGTCCAAGGGAATGATTCCCTTGAGGTAAACTCAGATACTTAACTAGATGATAGTACTAGTTCTTCAGGTGATGACATTATGGATGCCGATGCATTAAATGAAGAACTATCTATTGTTTGTGAAAACTTGCTTGAAAAGTACAAAGTTTTGAAAAAGAAAAGATTTAAATTAAATAAAGAAAATAAGGATTTATATTCAAAATTTGATTTGATTTTGCAAGAGGGGATGGGATTTTAAATGAAAGGGACTCATTGAAATCCCAACTTGAGCTTGTCTTAAATAAAAACAAAATTTTGAAAAATAAAAATGATTATGATGATGGTTTGAAGAAAAATGAGGTTTTATCTTCAGAACTTGATTTTATTATAAAAGAGAACAATTCTTTGAAAAATAAAATTGCTTCGATTTCAAAAGAATTGGAAATAGTTTCAAATGAAAATAAATCTTTGGAAAATGATTTATCTTCTCATGTTTTCCATGTTACTATAGCTTCACCATCTATCTATTGCATGCTCCACGTCTTCTTCTAATGTTGAAAATGATATAATTATATTAAAGAAGAGTGTTGATAGTTTGGGCTCCACTTTGAGCCAATGTGTCATGAACCACACACGTTTCGAATCCATGTTTCGCAAGAAATATACTCCTCATATGCATGCACACAAAACACGACATACACATGCTCATCATGCTCACACACATGATTCATGTATGCTCATGTGTACACTTGTACATATTGTGGACGTACGGGCCACCTTACAAAGTTTTGTTATGATAGAATATATAATTCAAATTTTGCAAATAAATTTACTTGGGTTAGGAAAGGTGCTAACCCCCATGGATCCAATAAAGTATGGGTGCTAAAATTCACCCCTATTTTATTTGATATAGGTGTGGGCTCTCGCTTGACGTGAGGGTATTGGTACCTTGATGGTAGATGCGTTCTGAGCAAAATGGTGACACTTTTGAATTGCATCACTTTCAAGGAAAGTTTGGTGGAAGGACCACCATAGTTTGGAGACCTAGAGATTAGCCATAATAGTTTTGGTAACTATCTCTAACTCCCATTTAGTTTACATTCTTTCATATTATTGATTTTTAGCATGTTTATTTTTCTATATTCATTATATTAGATGCAATGTATTAGACATGTGATATAAATAGACAGTCTTTTGAGATATACCCATGTTCATATGGGTTTACATCTTTTATGTTCTCACTATAGTTTAACTATTGTGTATATCCTAGTCTAAAACATGTGTATGTAATATAATGATCATATTGGTTTATGTTTTCTTTTATGCTTCATGTTTTGATTACTTGTTTAGATGTAGTTTTCATCAAAATTTGTGTTTATACTTGTACAACTAGTGAGCCACATTTGATTATTATATGTTTGTGCTATGTTGCTCATTTATACTCATTGGATGTACTTGTATAGCCTATTTTTGATGATTCTTGCATTTAACTTGTATTCCCTATTTTATATATGTTTTTCATAAAAATATATTTATCTTCATGTATATGTTAATTTTGTCTAAAACTATTAGATATACATGTCTATACTAGAGTCACTTGCTTTTCATGCAATATTCTATTATGGACTTATTTATGTTTGGGATATGTATGTATACTTCAAGACAAAACATACATATGCCTTGAAGTTTGCATTATTTTGATGAAAATTAAATTTTTATTTTTTTCATGTTTATAAAGGAATTTTATATGAGCTGCAATGGATTTTGATGATTACATGATTCATACACTCTATATTTGGTGTTTACTCATGATTTTTGTTTCACGAGCATATATGTACTTTATAGACCTTGAGTGTTAATTATTGTGTGATGTTCATGTTTTCATAGGATACCTATTGTTTTATTCCTTACTTGAAGGACTTCGTACTAGTTTATAAAATTATCATAAAACTAGTTGCGTTATTCTTCAATTGGTAGAATTTTCAAATTATGCTAAAATATTTTCAAATCATGATTTTTGAAAACCCTACCATCGAAGGGCGGTTGGATGGGCGACCGTGCCTTGTATGCTCAAAATTGTAAATCTATTTAAACATGTGCATGAGAGGGAGGTAGCTATGGGATATACATGATTTTATAGAATACTTTATTTTGTATACTCATATGTGTTTCTTATATATGTGTGCTTCAAATTTCAAATAGTATCAATTTCAATTGATTTATTCATTCTCATACATATATATGATTTGATTGTGCTTATAATATCTTTGCATCTTAAAGCACAAATTATGTTTATACTAAATCTTGACTTAATTTCAAATGTTAATTGGCTTCATAATAAGCTTATGCATTATTTTTAATTGGTAATTCAATTAGTATTTTTTAAAATATACTTCATATTTTACCTTTCAATTTGTATAAAAAATTTACAATATATTTCAATTGGTATCAAATATTTCTTAAGCATGAGATATATATGATTTTTAAAATGAAAAATTCATTTTGTATACACATGATTTTTCTTGCTAAGCTTGATTTAGTCCTTAATGTCAATTATTTTTTAGTTGGTATCATATACAAGCTTATGCATGCTTTTTAATGGTATTACATAAAGGAGGAGAAAAATTCTTATTTTATCTTTTAATAGGTTTTACTTTTCAATTGGTATCTTACGCCCAATCTTTATGATGAAAAATATTTTGCCTTGGTATATGCTTACATTTTCAATATTGGTATCAATAAGTTTAAATTGGTATTTTTTCAAATTCGTATTTTTATTGCAAATTATAGTGTTTACCTAAAGATTTGGTGTTTATTTTCAATTGATATCATGTTCTTTTATTGGTATCAATTCAAAAAAAAAAAGGATTGTTTCTTTCAATTAGTTGTTTCAATTGATTATGTCTATTATTTTCAATTGGTTCTTTCCATTGATTGTGTTTATTGGTATTAAAATTTTTTGTTTCTGTTTATTGTTTATTTTGGCTTCACCCCTTTGTTGATGAGTGACAAAAATGGGGAGAATAATTAAGGTTTATATATGCATGCTGTAACCCCCTGATCCTTGATGTACGTATCACAGTAACAGTACTCGATACGGTATACAAAAATTGATTTGACTTTCCTAATAGTCTGATTGAGCCAATTTCAGTTTCAGATATTATTTTTCAATATTGTAGATTTTTTAGAATTTTCTAGAATTTTTATGGATTATTTTGAAAAATCTCCATAGTCAGTGTCGACCGATACTGAGAATCGGCTCTACGATTTTTAATTCACAAATAGAGTTGTATTTTGAGAATCTGCTTACACCTTATATCTTAGAATCATACTATCTACGTTATGATATTTTTGAGATTTTTCTGAATTTATGAAAAATCGGGCCAAACCGGTGTCGCCCAGTAACGACAATATACTTTAGGATTTTTAACTTGCAAACCGAATAAGATTTTGAGAAACTGATTTCATACTCCCTCTCCGCGTAATATTTCCTATTTTATGTAATTTTTGGGAACCATACGGAGCTAGTCAAATTTTACTGAATAAAATAATTTAATTAAATACTATAAAAATCATTTCTCTTTCTTTTCTTTTTCCCTCTTCTTCTCCATTTCTCTGGATTTTTCCCACCACCTTTCCCACCGCCATCTCTCTCTTTTCTACTTTTAAAAAATCTCCCTCTCTCTCCCCCTCTCCCTCTCTAATTCGCACATCCTCCACTCTCTCTAACTCCCTCTCCTCTCTCTCTCTCTCTCTCTCTCTCTCTCTCTCCACTCTCTCTATTTTTCTTCCATTCATGGAGCAGACCGTCGGCGGCCTTGCCGCCGGCAAGCCGGCAAGCTCCGGTGGCCGGCGTGCCACCGGGCACCACCCTTTCCTTTCTTCTTCTTTTCCTTCTCTTATTCTTCTTCTTCTTCTCTTCTTCTTTTTCTTTTCCTTCTTCTTTTCTTCTCCTGCTGCTTTTTCCAATTCTTCTTCTTCTTCACTTTCTGTCTCCCCGCTCCGTACGTGGCCCCAGACCGCCGCCGGTGGCCTGAGCGCCGTCGCCGGCCCGGGCGACAGCCGGCGAGGCGGGGCTGCCGCCGCCAGCCCCTGCCCCCCCTTTTCCCTCCTGTTCTCTCTCTCTCTCCACCCCCTTCTTTCTCTCCCCCCTCTCTGTGTGACCACCGCCAGTGGCTAGACCTGCCGCCGGCGGGTCTCGCTCGTCGCCGGCCAGCTAAGCTGGTCGGCCAGACTACAGAGGAGCGGCAGCAGTGGCTGCTGCCGCTGCTGCTGCTGTAGGTTGTTGGGTTCGGGTGTAAACCCGAACCCTATAACCCTATTGGGTGGGTTGGTACCCATTACCCAAAGTACCCATTACCCATATAACTTAAGTCATGGGTTTGGGTATTAGATCTAAACCTGATCCGTTAAGAGCCCAAACCCGCATCCAAAACCCAATAAAGGTAATATTACAGAAAACCCCTGCTATGTTTTATTATTTTCATTTGAGATATTTTTATTACATATTTAACCCATTTCTTTTACTTTTTAGTATTCGGGCGGTATCTGGAGCATCCGGAGTCCGATTTAGACGATCCGGGAACCGTTGTGATCGTGGGAAAGAGAGCTACTTTCCCATGGCTAGTTTGTGAGTGTTTTTGGTTGGTTGCTTTATCACATAAGTCGTGTTTACCGGTTAATCACTGTAAAGACTGTAAATACCGGTTAATAAATTGTAATTATTAGAATATCAGTGTAAATATTCTTTAAACATAATCAATATCATAATAATATGGTGACCGTAATTACAAATAGGGATATCTTATACTCGATTAGGTATGAACACCGGTACCTACCTCACACTAGACACCGTTACTACATGTACCCGTACTTGTTACCTGAACATTCTAGCACATTGGATATTGTAATTTCTCTATACCCATTACACTAGATATTGTTATCACACATTACACGATATATTGTCATTCACAAATACTGATACACCAACACCGTTATTGCCTGTTATGGAATCACTGATATATTGATACACCGACACTGCTATTGCATGTTATGGAGTTACTGTTACACGGATACCCTGTACACTATTAGTGGGACACGGATACGCCAATTCACTGGATACCGTAATTTCATGTATTGATATCATCGTTACATGAATGCACGATACACAGTTATCTCGTGTTCACACATCACTGTTACATATGTTCACCACACGAGTGTACATGCATGTATTGTTGCTATCTTCTTTTCATATGAATCACCGTTCATATTACATGTATTATTGTTCCATGATATCCCTGTATTCCTGTTATATGATTGTTTCCCGTTACTGATATTGATATTCCCATTACTGGACAAATGAGCTGTTGATATGCGATGTGTGGAATCCCACATCTATTGTTCCCGTTTCCCGTTATCCTGTTTTATGCTATCAACAGAGCTCAGGTCCTGTTATCATGTCACATGTACCATGCACTGTACTTGTTCTTGTTATGTTGTGTACTTTAAATGAAATATAAAGATAACTTGGGGATGGGGGAGACTTGACGGCTGATTAGATCTTATCGGTTGTATGTACTGGATCCATATTGTTAGTCCCACTGCAGGGGATGGTAGTGCTGCCTACCGATTGTATAGCTCCATGAGCTCCCGTTACTTGATTCGTGCTCCCCTCTTAGCGGAGGGCCCTGGTCTCAGCAGCCAGGGGTCCGTTTAAGGCCGTGATCCCGGGTATGCATGGGATACACCTACCTGATAAGAGCTCCTCGACCATTTGGTTTCCAATTAACATAATAAAATAATATACACAATAGTGACGTCGGGAACACTTGTTATTTGGTCACTCTCTCGTTTGGATAATGGTACCCGTATGCCATGTCCGGATGGGTTCGACTGGAGTGCGGGCTCCAGTATGAACTGCCAGTGGTATGGGACACTGGAAGAGATTGATTACAATACCAGGTGGTACTGATTGTTATTATTGTATAAATCACATGACTCGCCTGATACATGTATACTATTGTGTAGTTGTACTTGTTACTATTCCTGATATTTTATCCACTATCATGTTACCTGTAGGCTTTGCTACAGTACCAGATACTTGTTACACTTCATGTGGTGACATATTCTTCATGTACACGTATACCTTGCATTGTATGCCTTTAGTTCCTGTATATCCTATAGACAATATTCCCGTATACTCGCATCGCTATAGAATGGTTGCATACTTCATCTACATGTTCACATGCATCACGTGAACAGTGTTTATTATATACAAACATGAGACTACTGTAGACATGACACAATGATAACATGCTAATTGGTGATGGTATTAAAATATGACATTGTTATATTTTTATAGATTATTAAATTTCTATTATATGGTATCACTATTACATAAACATGTATGATATATTATTATCGTGCTTGTATTACTATAGTACATATTACTGCCTCCTTCATTTTACCACTCACTAGGTCGCTTTCTGACGACCCTGGGTTTGCGTGTCCAGGTTGGAGATCCGAGTTATCGTATTGTCAGATAGTCCATTGGATTCACATAGGAGACTCATCATCGAGACCATTCATAGGTATCTTTGTGATTTGCTTCTGTTATTTTATTTATCCCTATTTTCCTATCTATTATGATCACTAATCTCTTTCTGCAGGTATTCTTGTACTTATTTTCTTCTGGAACTCTTATAAATATGGCGGTGATTTCCTGTACTGAGGCTTAATGTACGTACGTGAGGGTTTTCCGCCCTGCGTATGTACGTCGCCATAACGTCTCCGTACTTGCGGGATCAGGGTGTTACATAGTGGTATCAGAGCCTAGGTTCACACCTGGTGTGGGTAACCACCTGGGTCAATGCTTGGGCTCTTACCAACAGTACAATCAGGTTCAGATTAACTTATCTGTATCTGAATTTGAGGATTCCAGCGACGAGTACAAGAATACAATGTCACTGACAATTCATTCCTTGACTCTTTTGTATTCCTTACATACAGTTGTCAACCAGAATATCCGATTTAATTCTCGCTTTCTTTTCATCTTATTGCTTCCAATTCGTTAGCGTTAGTCCACTGCATAAATTCTCCACCCCGAATTCATTATAGATATCAGAGAGCGCATTGGAAGAGTCGTGTGCCCGTAACATTTAGGCTTTGGGGCAGAAAATATTATTCTCCCTCCTGAATTGAAATTTCGAGGACAAAATTTTTTGTAAGGTGGGGAGAAATGTAACCCCCTGATCCTTGATGTACGTATCACAGTAACATTACTCGATACGGTGTACAAAAATTGATTTGACTTTCTTGATAGTCTGATTGAGCCAATTTCAGTTTAAGATATTATTTTTCAATATTGTAGATTTTTCAAAATTTTTTGGAATTTTTCTGCATTATTTTGGAAAATCTCCATAGTCAGTGTCGACCGATACCGAGAATCGACTCTACGATTTTTAATTCACAAATAGAGATGTATTTTGAGAATCTGCTTTCACCTTATATCTTATAATCATACTATCTACGTTATGATATTTTTGGAGATTTTTCTGAATTTATGAAAAATCGGGCCAAACCGGTGTCGCCCAGTATCGACAATACACTTTAGAATTTTTAACTTGCAAACCGAGCAAGATTTTGAGAAACTGATTTCATATTCCCTCTCCGCGTAATATTTCTGTTGACTAATTTTTCCTGCACACAAAAATTAGAATATTAGATTAAGAATAGATCGTGCGAGGAATCAGTTCTAATCCGCGGTAGCAGGGCTATGCGGGTCGTGATCCTCAAGGAGGGACTGCGATGGAAGCGTTAAGCAAGTTAATCTCTAAAATTTATCTTTTTTAGTTAATTGTCACGATGGTATTTACAATTAGTTGTGGTATTTACAATGAGTTGTGGGAAAGAATATTGGAGAGATGGGGATTTAATCTACGAAAAGAAAATAAAAGAAAAGAAAGGAAAACTTATCTCTTTATTTGCTTGCCGTTTGAACCGTTGCGATGTTTTCCCTTTTCTTGGAAGGCGTACAAGCACGGCTTATGGGATCGTCCGCCTTCTTAATCTACTCTACGAAATAAAACAACAAGCTATGAAGACTTGTTCATCGCCATGGGCCGTCAAGGTTCCTTCTTCGGCTAGGTAGTCTCAAAGCGTCAAGTTCTCACGGTTTGCAAGTCATCGGAGAAAGAAACAATCACATAAAATAAAAATAGAAGAACAGAGATTAAACAAAACTAGAGAAACAATAACACAAGAATAAAAATAAAAAGAACAAAACGAACCTCGAGTTAATTTATTTAACAATGGTGGAAAAGCAAAACTTACACCGATTGTCACCCTCAGTACAAGTAGATCTCCTTCCTCCATGAGAACATCCTCTCCTCTCGGTTTACAAAAAGAAAATAAAAAATATACAAAGGTGGAAAGAAAACCTAAAAACCCTAACTTTGGCCCTTTGCTGGACGCTGGACACCCTTTGCGTTGCACTGCAGGTGATATTTATAGGTGCAGAAGGCTACAGAGTCCCAGATGAAACTGCCCACGAAAATTGGGATCTGTCTCTATCCATATTGCCGCGGATGCGCGGCTTTTGCCGCGCCTCCGCAGCAGTTAAGTGGCTGCTGGCCACGCGCTTTGGCGCGTGGCCTCTTCTGGTCCGTCCCTGTGGGCTTCTGCTTCTGGAAGTTTGATCCTGGCCTTTTAATCTGGATTTTCGAGATAACTTGGTAATCAAGTTACTCTTAATCCAGATTTCTTCAAATTTTCTTCCCACGAATTTTCTTCTTATCTTGGCCTTTTATCCTCATCCTGCATGTGTTTAGGGTTAGATAGAAGTCTATCCTTCCCTAATCTCTGATATTTGCAACTTTTAGCCCTTGTATTTGCATTTTGACTCTTTGTATTTGCGCTTTTTCACCTGGGCTTCAAACATGGGCTTGGATCTGGGCTTTTGGGCTCTTTAGGCTTTATTTATTGCTAAAATAACATTCGAGGCCTGCACACAATAAATTACTAATTATTAATAAATGTGCAGAATTAAATGAATTAATATGAAAATGTGATGGTAAATATGATGATAAAAATGCACTTTTGACTACCAATCAATTTCCTATTTTATGTAATTTTTGGGAACCATACGGATCTAGTCAAATTTTACTAAATAAAATAATATTAATTAAATACTATAAAAATCATTTCTCTTTCTTTTCTTTTTCCCTCTTCTTCTCCATTTCTATGGATTTTTCCCACCGCCTTTCCACCGCCATCTCTCTCTTCTCTATTTTTAAAAAATCTCCCTCTCTCTCTCCCCCTCTCCCTCTCTAATTCGCACATCCTCCACTCTCTCCCTAACTCCCTCTCCTCTCTCTTTCTCTTTCTCTCCACTCTCTCTGTTTTTCTTCCATTCATGGAGCAGACCGTCGGCGGCCTTGCCGCCGGCAAGCCGGCAAGCTCCGGTGGCCGGCGTGCCACCGAGCACCACCCCTTCCTTTCTTCTTCTTTTCCTTCTCTTATTCTTCTTCTTCTTCTTCTCTTCTTCTTTTTCTTTTCCTTCTTCTTTTCTTCTCCTGCTGCTGCTTTTTCCAATTCTTCTTCTTCTTCACTCTCTCTCCCTGCTCTGTGCGAGGCCCTAGACCGCCGACGGTGGCCTGAGCGCCGTCGCCGGCCCGGGCGACCGCCGGCGAGGCGGGGCTGGCCGCCGCCTGCCCCTGCCCCCCCTTTTCCCTCATGTTCTCTCTCTCTTTTTCTCTCTCTCTCTCTCTCCACTCCCTTCTTTCTCTCCCCCCTATCTGTGTGACCACCGCCAGCGGCTAGACCCGCCGCCGGCTGGTCTCGCTCGTCGCCGGCCTGCAGAGAAGCGGCAGCAGTGGCTGCTGCCGCTGCTGCTGCTGTAGGTTGTTGGGTTCGGGTGTAAACCCGAATCCTATAACCCTATTGGGTGGGTTGGTACCCATTAACCCAAAGTACCCATTACCCATATAACTTAAGTCATGGGTTTGGGTATTAGATCCAAACCCGACCCGTTAAGAGCCCAAACCCGCATCCAAAACCAAATAAAGGTAATATTACAGAAAACCCCCTGCTTATGTTTTATTATTTACATTTGAGATATTTTTATTACATATTTAACCCATTTCTTTTACTTTTTAGTATTCGGGCAGTATCTGGAGCATCCGGAGTCCAATTTAGACGATCCTGGAACCGTTATGATCGTGGGAAAGAGAGCTACTTTCCCATGGCTAGTTTGTGAGTATTTTTGGTTGGTTGCTTTATCACATAAGTCGTGTTTACCGGTTAATCACTATAAAGACTGTAAATACCGGTTAATAAATTGTAATTATTAGAATATCAGTGTAAATATTCTTTAAACATAATCAATATCATAATAATACGATGACCATAATTACAAATAGGGATATCTGATACTCGATTAGGTATGAACACCGGTACCTACCTCACACTAGACACCGTTACTACATGTACCCGTATTTGTTACCCGAACATTCTAGCACATTGGATATTGTAATTTCTCTATACCCATTACACTAGATATTGTTATCACACATTACACGATATATTGTCATTCACAAATACTGATACACCAACACTGTTATTGCCTGTTAAGGAATCACTGATATACGAATAACACCGACACTGCTATTGCATGTTATGGAGTTACTGTTACACAGATACCCTGTACACTATTAGTGGGACACGGATACGCCAATTCACTGGATACCGTCATTTCATGTAATTATATCATCGTTACATGGATGCACGATACACAGTTATCTCATGTTCACACATTACTGTTACATATGTTCACCACACGAGTGTACATGCATGTATTGTTTCTATCTTCTTGTCATATGAATCACCGTTCATATTACATGTATTATTGTTCCATGATATCCCTGTATTCCTGTTATATGATTATTTCCCGTTACTGATATTGATATTCTCGTTACTGGACACATGAGCTGTTGATATGCGATGTGTGGAATCCCACATCTATTGTTCCCGTTTCCCGTTATCCTGTTTTATGCTATCAACAGAGCTCAGGTCCTATTATCATGTCACATGTACCATGCACTGTACGTGTTCTTGTTACATTGTGTACTTTAAATGAAATATAAAGATAACTTGGGGATGGGGGAGACTTGACGGTTGATTAGATCTTATCGGGTGGATGTACTGGATCCATATTGTTAGTCCCACTGCAGGGGATGGTAGTGATGCCTACCGATTGTATAGCTCCATGAGCTCCCGTTACTTGATTCGTGCTCCCCTCTTAGCGGAGGGCCCTGGTTTCAGCAGCCAGGGGTCCGTTTAAGGCCGTGATCCCGGGTATGCACGGGATACACCTACCCGATAAGAGCTCCTCGACCATTTGGTTTCCAATTAATATAATAAAACAATATACACAATAGTGACGTCGGGAACACTTGTTATTTAGTCACTCTCTCATTTGGATAATGGTACCCGTATGCCATGTCCGGATGGGTTCGACTGGAGTGCGGGCTCCAGTATGAACTGCCAGTGATATGGGACACTGGAAGAGATTGATTACAATACCAGGTGGTACTGATTGTTATTATTGTATAAATCACATGACTTGCCTGATACATGTATACTATTGTGTAGTTGTACTTGTTACTATTCCTGATATTTTATCCACTATCATGTTACCTGTAGGCTTTGCTACAGTACCGGATACTTGTTACACTTCATGTGGTGACATATTCTTCATGTACACGTATACCTTGCATTGTATGCCTTTAGTTTCTGTATATCCTATAGACACTATTCCCGTATACTCACATCGCTATAGAATGGTTGCATACTTCATCTACATGTTCACATGCAGCACGTGAACAGTGTTTATTATATACAAACATGAGACTACTGTAGACATGACCCAATGATAACATGCTAATTGGTGATGGTCTTAAATATGACATTGTTATATTTTTATAGATTATTAAATTTCTATTATATGGTATCACTATTACATAAACATGTATGATATATTATTATCGTGCTTGTATTACTATAGTATATATTCTGCCTCCTTCATTTTACCACTCACTAGGTCGCTTTCTGACGACCCTGGGTTTGCGTGCCCAGGTTGGAGATCCGAGTTATCGTATTGTCAGATAGTCCATTGGATTCACATAGGAGACTCATCATCGAGACCATTCATAGGTATCTTTGTGATTTGCTTCTGTTATCTTATTTATCCCTATTTTTCTATCTGTTATGATCACTAACCTCTTTCTGCAGGTAATCTTGTACTTATTTTCTGCTGGAACTCTTATAAATATGGAGGTGATTTCCTGTACTGAGGCTTAACGTACGTACATGACGGTTTTCCGCCCTGCGTATGTACGTCGCCATAACGTCTCCGTACCTGCCGGATCGGGGCGTTACACATGCTTATCTTGTTTTATTATGCAAATATCTTGTTTTATTGGTATATTTAGCTTCATTGCATACATTTATATGTTTATTGAATATGCATATATTAAGGGAGAGCTTTTAGGAAGCCTATCCTTAATGGATGCATATATATAACCTCATAAGTTTTGTCATCATCAAAAAGGGGGCGATTGTTGGCCGAGAAGCCTTTCACCTTAGTTTTGATGATGACTAACTTATGAAGATTAGTGATTGAGGCTTTACCTGCACACAAAATACGGTATTTCAGAACTTAAGATAGAAAGTGCAAGTGCTCAATTCTTACCGCTATAGCAAGTGGCTATGCGGGTCGTGATCCACAAGGAGGGTTTGCGATGGAAGCGTTCAAAGTTTTTGTTGAAATCTTTGTGAAGAAAACGAAAGTTCTTCTTTGTTTAAAGAAATAAAAATGAAAGAAGAGTTAAAGGTTAAAGTTAAAAAGAAAGCGATAGATGAAGAAGGTGGAGAATCAGAAAGCGACTATGTACATATGAATTGGAAAAGCAATGATGAAAGATTTTGAAGATGTGGTGATCTATACTAAAGAAATAAAAGAAAAGAAAGAAGGTTGAAGAAATACTTACCTAATTTGATTGATGACTTACCTGGAAACCTTTGCTTGTTCTACCTTACTTCGGAGGCGTTTAACGCATAGATCATAGGATCGAGCTCAGTCCCCGTTCGCATTATATCATCAAGCGGCGCAAGAATGAAGTGATACAGATCTTGAGGAGGAGAACGTCTTCATGAACTATCGTTGGCACTCACACAACATCGTTATACTTATGCTTCTGGATTTACTTGCAAGCTCATCAAAAACAAAGGAGGTAAAATAGAAAGAGGAAGAAAGAAACAAAAGAAAATACGAACATAAAAAGAAGCTTTTACCTTTATTACTTGCAGAAACAATGGAAGAAAGGAAGATGGTACATCGGTGTCACTCTCAACATCAGCCTCTCTCTCTTACTTATATGAATCTTCATCTAACCTAAACTTACATACAAATTACATAAAAAGAAAAGAAAAACCTAAACTACAAAGAATGAAAACTAGGCTAAATCCTATCTCTGCATGGTCGTCCCATTTTTAGTGCAAATACTGGCCTTTTATAGGCAAAACCCCAACGTGCAGGATCCCGGGGAGATCGGGGGAGCAAACGCTCCCCCTAACTCCCCAACCAAGCCACGAAAACGCGGCTTTGGTCGCGTTTCCGCGGCCAGGGTGTGGCCAGGTGGCCACACCCTATTGGTGGGTCGCCCTGGTTTTGCCTTCTGACTTTATCTGTAGTTTGATTTTCAGTTTGAGTCCGGGAGTGTGACGAAATGGCCTTTGATTCTTGGCTTTAACCGATCGATTCTGAGAGGATTCTTCTCAACCGATTTTCAAACTCTTGATTTCGCCCTGATTCTCTGAGCTCGAATTAACTCTGATTTAATTCAGAATTTTGATGGGTTTTGGGCTCATTTCTCTTCATCTCCTTAAAGAATGGGCCTGCAAATAAATTAAACAATTAATTAGGACAATGCAAAGTTTTATTCTATAACAAGTATGGAAATATGATACTAAATATGCAACATTAGCGACCAATCACACCCCCATACCTATCTTTTGCTCGTTCTTGAGCAAAACAACTAAACTATACTAAGGATTATTAGACCATTTTCGCAGGTCACGCGATTGCACTGAGCATGTGCAACAAGCTGTTAAACCTCTAGGTTTTCCCTAGAGGACGAGTTTTGTCTCGTGAGGGTTTTCAGCGGATTGCACCCACAAAATCCATAAAGAAAGAGAAATAAAGAGTTAGTATTTTCGAAAAGCATTTTGAAAGAGAAAAATATTTGAAATATAATTGTAAGATTTAAGCAATCTATAAGTTATAGGAAAACTGAATTTTTCATTCCTAAACTTAGTCTCTATTCAAAAATTTGTTATCAATCAAAGTAAGGAGTCAAATTGTACTTCTCATCTAGTCTATTACTTTACCCTAAGTCATATGCACCTTGTGATTGTGAAAATTTTGACTCAGGGTTCATTAACTCTAACTCTTATACCTTATTTATTTATACATATATATATTTTTTGGTGGTATTATTCCTTAGTTCTATTAGGCTTTCTAATCTGCCCATGTAACGAGCCTTTAATCGATGACTCCTAAACCAAACGGTCTTAGGGCATCGGGTGAGAAAACACCTCAAGGACTTAAGGACTCGAGCAAACAAGGTCACAAAACTAAGGATTTTATTATATGAACCACTTTTAGGCGTGAATATTTATGCTTTATTAGGCACAAATACCCAGCTTAATCAGAGAAAATTTTTTTCTCAAACTTATCAAATCATCTTTCGCATAAATACTAAGGCTTGCTTAGGCCAAAGCACCTAGCTAATTAATAATTAGATTTGTTTATTTTTTTCTTTTTTTTTTATAAGACATAAGAATTTTTGTTTTTGAACCCTAAGTGTGTAAGTGTATGAAGTATGCATATTTCATTAAGGTAAAGATCAAGACTAAATTACTTTGACAAATTATCTTCCTAACCCTAAAAATCAAACAAATAATCTTATTTTGACCAAATTTAAGAAATCCTAATTTTGATTTTCCTATTCCTTAAAATTGACTCAATTTCTTACAAAAAAATATGTCAAAGTATTGTTTCTATTTTCCAAAAAGTTTTTAAAAGTAAAGAAAATGTTATTTTTTTTTTAAATAAAAAGAAAAACAAAACTAAGTTATGTTAGACCCTCCCCCACACCTATCTCATGCATTGTCCTCAATGTATGAATTAATGCATAGATGCATGAAAAAGAAGAAAGGGAAGAAAAATGTTACCTTAAGGTGGTGGTTCCGGTGGTGGTCTGATTGGTCCACGAAATGTGGCCCAATCAACTTTTCATTGGGTTCGGAGGAACCCACCAGAAATTTCACTAATATAACCCATTAAAATGATGAATCCATAAAGGATTTTTATTAAATATTGGACCCCATCTAATTTCCAAATTCCATAATTGATTTCGGAGTCAAATTTGTCAACCACCTCGTCCCAGAATGGAGTGTGAAAAGATAGAATGATTGACTTGGACTCAGGAAGTACAGGAACTAATACCGACTCAGGAAGGTGACTTAAGTCAAGTAAAGGTTCAGGAGTCGAAATAGGTTCAGGAATTGGGTCCAAGTCAAGAAGTTGAAACTCAAGTCCACATTTATTTTCTAACAATGGAATGTGACTTAATATTGGTGATTCAAGTTCAGGAATGATAGGTGGGGGAATCAAAACTGACTCTAAAATAATACTCAAGTTTGGTAACAAAACAGGAGTCAATATTGATTCAGAAAGTTGAACCGGATCACAGATTTGAGAATCTAGGTCACATATCTCATTGAGTTCAATATCAAAAAAAATTAGAACTTGCCAATTTGTCAATAGGATTTTCAAGGGAGAGCTTTTAGGAAGCCTATCCTTAATGGATGCATATATATAACCTCATAAGTTTTGTCATCATCAAAAAGGGGGCGATTGTTGGCCGAGAAGCCTTTCACCTTAGTTTTGATGATGACTAACTTATGAAGATTAGTGATTGAGGCTTTACCTGCACACAAAATACGGTATTTCAGAACTTAAGATAGAAAGTGCAAGTGCTCAATTCTTACCGCTATAGCAAGTGGCTATGCGGGTCGTGATCCACAAGGAGGGTTTGCGATGGAAGCGTTCAAAGTTTTTGTTGAAATCTTTGTGAAGAAAATGAAAGTTCTTCTTTGTTTAAAGAAATAAAAATGAAAGAAGAGTTAAAGGTTAAAGTTAAAAAAAAGCGATAGATGAAGAAGGTGGAGAATCAAAAAGCGACTATGTACAAATGAATTGGAAAAGAAATGATGAAAGATTTGGAAGCTGTGGTGATCTATACTAAAGAAATAAAAGAAAAGAAAGAAGGTTGAAGAAATACTTACCTAATTTGATTGATGACTTACCTGGAAACCTTTGCATGTTCTACCTTACTTCGGAAGCGTTCAACGCATAGATCATAGGATCGAGCTCAGTCCCCGTTCGCATTATATCATCAAGCGGCGCAAGAATGAAGTGATACAGATCTTGAGGAGGAGAACGTCTTCATGAACTATCGTTGGCACTCACACAACATCGTTATACTTATGCTTCTGGATTTACTTGCAAGCTCATCAAAAACAAAAGAGGTAAAGTAGAAAGAGGAAGAAGGAAACAAAAGAAAATACGAACATAAAAAGAAGCTTTTACCTTTATGACCTGCAGAAACAATGGAAGAAAGGAGGAGGGTACATCGGTGTCACTCTCAACATCAACCTCTCTCTTACTTACATGAATCTTCATCTAACCTAAGCTTACATACAAATTACATAAAAAGAAAAGAAAAACTTAAACTACAAAGAATGAAAACTAGGCTAAATCCTATCTCTGCATGGTTTGTCCCATTTTCAGTGCAAATACTGGCCTTTTATAGGCAAAACCCCAACGTGCAGGATCCCGGGGAGATCGAGGGAGCAAACGCTCCCTCTAACTCCCCAACCAAGCCGCGAAAATGCGGCTTTGGCCGCGTTTTCGCTGCCAGGGTGTGGCCACGTTTTCACGGCTTTGGCCGCGTTTTCGCTGCCAGGGTGTGGCCAGGTGGCCACACCCTGTTGGTGGGTCGCCCTGGTTTTGCCTTCTGACTTTATCTGTAGTTGGATTTTCAGTTTGAGTTCGGGAGTGTGACGAAATGGCCTTTGATTCTTGGCTTTAACCGATCGATTCTGAGAGGATTCTTCTCAACCGGTTTTCAACCTCTTGATTTTGCCCTGATTTTCTGAGCTCGAATTAACTCTGATTTAATTCAGAATTTTGGTGGGCTTTGGGCTCATTTCTCTTCATCTCCTTAAAGAATGTGCCTGCAAATAAATTAAACAATTAATTAGGACAACACAAAGTTTTATTCTATAACAAGTATGGAAATATGATACTAAATATGCAACATTAGCGACCAATCAATTAGTTTACTAATAGTCTTGTGTTTACATAGTTTTAGTTATTGATCAAGATATTAGTAGGTGTTTAGCTTCAACAAAGGAGTTTTGGAGTTATCTCACGTAGATTCAAGAGCGCGCGTCAAGATCGCATCTAGCACTCAGTTGGAGTCAAGCTCGTTGGATCGTGTTTGGATCGGGTTGTCTTGTAGAATAGGATTGACAAGAAGACTTCGGTTTGTATTTAGTTTAGATCTTGTTTTAAAGATAGATAGTGTTGATATGCTCAAGTTCACATACACACAAAAGTTTAATATGTTTGGTTTTCGATTTAACCGGTTTTGGATTTCAAGTTTACCTATATATGGTTTTCATGAATAGATAGAATCAAAACAAGTTCATATGGTTTACTTTATATTAAATTTGATATATATATATATATATATATATATATATATATATATATATATATATATATATATATATGCTTCACATATTTAGATAAACTTATTTGATGGTCTATATCATGTATTTGGAGTTTTGTATTTAAACAAAACTTATTTTTGGATTTTATGTCAAAAACATAGATATATCAATTACATGTATATTGGATTCTATCCATATACAATATGCTTCAAAAAGAGTTTAAATATCTTGTTTTTGTATTTGTACAAGTTTTGGAAAAATCAGATTTCTAATTCAAAGTTTGAATTTTGGAAAATACGGTTTTCGGTTTAAAGCCTAATTTCAATATCACAAAAATGGTTCAAATTATTTCTAATATGTGTTGAATTTTGGTCACACATATTTGTTATTCAAAGATCTAACAAGAACTTATTTTTGTGGAATTAATGTGATTTTATGGGATTTAATTGGTATTAAAATAACAAATTTTTAAGTCCTATAATTCCCAGCCAGACTCAGTTGGTGGTCGACCGGACGGTCGACCGGACCAGTGGTCGATCGACTGGACCAGTCGACCGATGTGCACAAGGAACGTGCACAGGCCAGCCTTGAAGGCCGGTCGACCGACTGAAAGCACCCAAGTCTCGGGTGCGGCCGGTCGACCGATAGGCTTGGCCCGATCGAATGGGCGGTCGACCGGAGGCACAACGGTAAGAAATATGACCGTTGCGCCGGTCGACCGGACCAGGCGGTCGATCGGAAGGGCATTTCTGCCCTTTCCTGCTGGCAACGGGAAGATTTTTGAGAGGGTTATAAATACGCATCTCTTGGGCTGTTTTTAAATAAGAATTTTTAGAGCTTCTCTTCCTATCTTATAAGAGTTTTTCAGCAAGTTTTAGAAGACTTTTTGAGCTAAAAGATTTATCTTTTATTTGTTTTCAAGGGTTGGAAAAATCATAGAAAAAGGGAGTCTTTGGGGAAATTATTTTTGATCTTCATATCTATTTCATTCTTGTATTTTCCCCAAGTGTTTTTCTTAATGATTTATTTTCCGAACACCTTGTATTATCACACTTGATCTATTATTTCTATCATATCTATAGGATCTTGTTTTTGTGAAAAAATTGGTTTGTGGTCTATTGAGATCATCAAAGGTTGTTTGTGGTCTTTGAGATCCCTAAGATTGTAATCTTTCTTTGCTTGTGAATTTGTGCCTATCCCTCTAAGTGTAGAGGAGGTTGAGCTTTGGGTTTGTGATTATCCCTCTTGTGCAGAGGTGATTGTGGTGGTGTTTGGCTTAGTGCCTTATCCCTCTTGTGTGAGGTGATTGTTGTTGTGCCTTACCTCTTGTGTAGAGGTAGTTTTGTTAGAGAGAGGAGTTGTATACTCCTAGTTTGTATTTGTCAAATCCTCAGTAGAGGTTCCCTGTGTGGGAGGTCCTGTGTGAATGTATAGTGAAAATCCTTTTGTGTGATGGCGTGGATGTAGAGGAGTGGCTCGAACCTCATAACATATCTTGGTGTTTGCATTTGATTCACTATTTCTTAACTCTCTCTCTCTCTCTTATATTTTGCATTGCATCATATTGTTCATATCATATATATGCTTGGTATTGATTGTGTGCCTCACTAGTGTTGAACCAAGAGAGCTTCATATAACACCTTGATTAGTCACATATATTGCATTTCATTGTCACCTTACCATGCTTTTTAGCTAATAAATCCTATTAATAAGTTTTTTTTTCTTTGCTAAATATAGGCCCAAGTGCTTAAAGAAAGAAAAGAGAAACAAGCCCACAAGCCCACCAAATTCTGAATTAATTCAGAATAAATTCGAAATGAAGAAATCTGGGCTAAATCTTGGCAAATCAAGAGGTTGAGAAGAATCCTCCCTGAATCGAGCGATTGAAGCCACAAAATCAAAGGCTGTTTCGTCAACGGTTGGAGCAGAAACAAGAAAACCAGCAGTAGATACGGACCAAACACCAAACCAGTGATCTCCCCCCTTTTGGTGTGGCCACCTGGCCACACCAAAGCCGTGGAAACGTGGCCCAAGCCGCGTTTTCGCGGCCAAACAACTTCTGTTGGGGGAGCGTTTGCTCCCCCAATCTTCCCGGGATCCTATTCGTTTGGTTTTTGGCTATAAATATGGGTTTCAGCAAAGAAAAATGCAGCGAAGACTAGGATTAAGTTTTGCATTTTATTTTCTTAGGATTTAGGCTGTTTGTTAGCTAGAACAAGAGTTGTAATCTTGCTTTTTAATTTGTAGTCCAGTATTAAAACTTGTGAGAGAGAGGACTGAGAGCTTGTACTTGAAGATTGAAGTGACAGCAATACAAAAGTCGAGCCAATTTCTCTTCCACTTGCAGTATGGTATGGTTTGCATTATGTCTATGTTTTCTTTGTTGTTTTCGATGGATAAGTAAACGGTTTTCTGGGCTAGCTATCATCACTCTCTCTTGTTCTTCTTCTTCTCTTCTGTTTTTAAAAGAAAAGACCCGATGACTCATATGCATGCCTCACTTAAAAGCCTTTCATTTTGAAAGTGTTCTTGAAGGCACATGAGGATGGGTATGGATAGTTGAATTCACAATTCTTTCATGAACATCTCTTGAATTGTTTTTAATTCATTCTTGCTTCTTCGCGCTTGATGTTTTAATATTCGATTCTACGATTTCTTGAAGAAAAGGACTCAACTCTTCTAACATCTTATGTGCTTTACTTAAAGCTTTCTAAAAAGTTAACTCTAAGTTTTGCAAATGATCATTTGAGGGACTTAACATTTTAAGAGAAGAATGAACAATTGAGTAGTGAGATAGTGAGCCCAGACTTTCATCATTATTACAAATAACAAAACAATTTCTAAGCTTTCTAAATCACCTTCCCCAAAACCTTTTCTAAAAGTTGCAATTTTTCTTTCATTCATCTCTTTCTTTTCATTCTCTTTTTCATAAAAAACGAACACAACTCCTTGTTTCTAAACAATTCACCGAAAAGCTTCCATCGCATCCCTCCTTGTGGACACGACCCGTTAGCCACAAGCTACACGGTATATTCTTAAACTCATTGGTTGTTCTTTATTTTAGCGATCAAATTTTTGGCGCCGTTGCCGGGGAGGGAACAGTGTAGTTGTTTTAACAAGTTTTGTGTGTTGTTTCAGGGACTTGAAGATCAAGATTTAGCAATCAAGCTTTGCCAAGAAGACTTGCAAATTCTGTGCCCCTACTCTCGAAAGTAGGAAACAGAATTTCAAGAAATTGCTTTGCAAAATTGAAAAAAAATAATTGGACTACTAAAAACTCTTTTTTGCAGGACATATTGCTCGCAAAATTAAGTTTTTGTACGTTATGTTTTTGCTATTTCTGCTAACACCATCCCTGTTTTAATCCAACAGTCATTTGAGTGATTATGAATTGCTTAAAAAATGTTTAGACTTGCATTCTAGGCATTTGTCTAATTATTTACTTTTACTGTTGAAGAGAGCTGGAGACAAGGTATGTATGCATAGCATATAGTTTAGGAAACATTCTTGGGTAATATTTGCTTTTGAATGCTACTTTTCTATATCTTACACACTTTGCATGAATCAATTCTAAGGGTAAAATCCAAGTCAAGATAAGGTGGGGAAGTCATTACCCTTCCTTAGCCCACAAACCATCTCCAAGCACGCACAACCTAAGCCTAAGTGAAATCTGATAGACGTTGGCCTTAGGGACATCTCGAACTCATTAGGAGATTATCCTAAAGGGGAAAAGTGTTGGAATTTGACTCCTGCCGAATCAGTGTCTAGAAAAGGGATTAAGGGCCGAAAGCTCGAAGATTGGTGGTTACATAATTAAGGAACGTCTTTGACGGATAACCTCCCACCAATCTTGCCCTGACCTGGCTGATTAGCTTGTGGTCAGAGTCTACATTATACCTCCAGTGGATAATCAACCAGTTAGGAGTTGTCTAGATCAAGTTACCTTAGACTAGGCTTGGTTGTTTTCTTTTCTTGACTATTGGTGAACTTGTTTGTGATTGTGTTTGTGTATGCAAGCATGGTCAAGAGACCCTAATTTATCTAGGTTAACTAGAAACACATCACCACCCAAGTTCGAAACAAGACCAGATTCGGTTATGGATCGACCGACATCTTTGCAGGATAGGTTTTATCCCATTAGAACATCACTTCCATCCTGCATCCAACTTCCATCAGTTGGTGAATACAACTTTGAGCTTAAGCCACAGTTCATCAATACACTCCCTAAGTTCCATGACCTAGAGTCCGAAGATGCTTATTTCTTCATAAGAGAATTTGAGGAAGTATGCTTAATGATGAAAATTTCACACCTTGCAGATGATGCTATTAGGTTGAGATTTGTCCCATTTGCTCTTAAGGACCTAGCCAAGAAATGGCTCTATAGCTTAGCAGCCAGCTCTATCACATCTTGGGATGGTTTCATCAAGGTTTTCTTGAAGAAATTCTATCCTATCCATAAAACCGCTCTCATTAGGAAGACGATCATGCAATTTAAGCAAGAACCCAGTGAACCGTTCTGGAGGTACTTTGAACGCTTTAAGGACCTCCTTGTCCAATGTCCACATCATGGAATAGAGAAATGGTGACAATGTCAAATTCTCTATGACGGTTTAGACTATTCCACCAAAACCCTCTTAGAAAGCATGTGCCAAGGGGGTTTCTTGCAGAAAGATGAAAATGAAGGATAGGATTTGTATGAAAATCTAGCTGAGAAGACCATCCAATGGGAATCTGCTAGCGAGACCTCTAAGAATCCTAACTCCATCTCTTCAAAAGGAGGTCTCCATTCTATCGAATCGTCCATCGCTAATGAGGCTAAGTTAGCTAACCTGGATAGAAGACTGGAAGCTCTAGAAACGAAAGAACCAAGTCCAGTCAATCAAGTCAGCCCGAACCAAGTTTCAACTCCGGCTTGTACTTACTGTCAGGCCATGAATCATGTGTTTGAGGAGTGTCATGTATTTCAAGCTCACCAACATTTTCCTGAACCGATGAATGCGGCCTTTTCAAGGCCGAACAATGATCCTTACGCTCCAACGTACAATCCTGGCTGGAGAAATCACCCCAATTTCTCATGGAGCCAACAAAATAATGACCACCCCCGGTCAAACCACTTCTATCATTCCATTCCTCCAATCATCAACCATCTTTTCCAATCACCCTCACAATTCTCCCAATAATTTTTCAAATTATCAACAAAGTTTTCCCAACCAAGCTCCACCTTCGTCCTTCCAGAATCCTCAACTCGAAAGGAGAATGACTGATTTCGAGAGAAAGATGGAAAGGTCATGAAGAACCAAGATTCCCTCATGCAAACAATACAGAGGCTAGAGGGTCAAATGAGCCAGTTAGCCAACCCACAACATGAGAGGAAAAAGGGTACCTTGCCCAGTCAACCAATTATGAATCCTAGGAATTCACAACAAGCTCATTTGGTTGAGGATCAATCGAATCAATGTAATGCTGTTCATACATTGAGGTCGGGAAAGAAAGTTGATAACAAGGTATCAACACCACCTAATCCTAGTCAGCACAATCATACTTCAGCATCCACCTCATCTAATCCCACCCCTCCTAAAGTTGATGAATCTGAAAAAGATAAGTCAACCAGTCATGTGCACCAGCCTATAGCACCATTTCCTAATAGGCTGAAAAACAAGCAAAATCCACACATGGATAAGATAATTGAGATCTTTAATCAAGTGAAGATAAATGTGCCACTTCTTGATGCCATCCAACAAGTCCCATCTTATGCTAAGTTTCTTAAGGACATGTGCACCAAGAAAAGAAAGACTAATGTACCTAAAAAGGTCTTCTTAGCCACTAACATTAGTGAGCTACTATCGGGTCCGATCCCTGTCAAGTACAAGGATCCAGGTAGTCCAACCATTGCCTGCACAATAGGACAAGCCGAGATTAGTCGTGCACTTCTTGACTTGGGGCAAGTATCAACTTGCTTCCATTCTCAGTTTATCAACAACTCGGGTTGGGCGATCTTAGTCCAACTCGAGTCACTATCCAACTGGCTGACCGTTCAGTGAAAGTTCCAAAAGGGGAGATTAATGATGTCCTTATCCGGGTAGGGGAGTTTATTTACCCTGTCGATTTCATAGTTCTAGAGACACAACCTGTGTCCAACTCCAATCATAGGGCTCAAACTCCTGTTATCCTAGGGCGACCATTCCTTACTACTGCCAATGCCAATGCCATCATCAATTGTAAGAATGGGTCCATGAGGTTAACTTTTGGGGACATGACTAGAGAAGTCAATTTCTTCAACCTTGAAAAACAACCTCGTAAGATAAAGGATCAATCATTTGAGGTAAATTTTGTTGAAAATAATTGTGATGAAGAAGGTGAGTCGCTGTTTCTTAGTGAATTATTCAATGAAGGCGATTATCTTGATGAGAAGGCGTATGTCGGAGATCCTAATGTTAAAGTACCCTTTGAAAAGGGGAAATTTGATGTGAATATCTTCACTTTCGATGAGCCAACCAATAATGTATCGCATGAAAATATAGTTCAAGAACCTCCGATTGACATACTCTTTGAAAACCTTTTCGAAGAAGAACTCATGTGTTTGGATGAACCAACTAGGGATCATTTGGTTAATTATACATTTCCAGGTGAAAAGTGTTGATTTAAGCTTTGAGGAGATCTATGGAACTGAGTTAGAATTCCTAAGCATTCATAATGAGGAAGTTCCAACTGAGAAGGGTGGTGGTGGTAAATTTTTGAATAATGATTGTGGCAATATGAGGGAGAAACAGCTAAAGAAGGTGAGACTGGGGAGGCAGGAAGCTAAAATGACAAAACACTTGGCCTCCCCACTGTGCCCTATAAAGAGGACCCATTGGAATGATGGGAAGAGAGCTAGAGGGATAAGACTTAAAAAGCTCTAGGTATGGGTGAAACTTGATGTTGTACATATTTCTGTATACTATATGCACCTCTTTTACATTTCATTTCATGCATGTATACATTTCTTTCATACATTGGGGACAATGCATGAGATAAGTGTGGGGGAGGGTTCTAATATGACTATATAAAAAAAGAAAAGAAAAAAATGTATATAAAAAAAACTTTTTGAAAGTTTAGAACACACCTCAACTCTTATTTAGAGGAATCTAAAGGAGTTAGTCCAGAGCCCTTCACCGAGAATTCGGCTACACTCTTTGGTACACATAGTGTGTTGCAATTAGTTTTTAATTCCGCATCATTTGTCATTAAATTAGCCATACACCTATTCACCCCCTTAGGTGTATTTTCATTCTTGATAAAAGATTGAACTTGATAATGAGAGTTTATGGTAACTAGAGAACTTATACGTTAGTAATATTTACCACTCCAAAAATATTTTGTCTTTCTTTATTTTTATTTTTATTTTCTTTATTTTTAGTTATCCTTATTTTTGGTTATCCTTTTTATCTTAATCTCTTCTCATCTTTTAAATTCTTTTATCGAATTTTGTAAGTGTAATTCACTAAAAATCCTCACGAGACAACGCTCGTCCACTAGAGTAATCTAGGGTTTTAACGGCGCTTTGCACATGCTAAGTTTAATTATGAGTCCTAAGAAAGTGGATTAGGATTTTATTTTTAGGTTATTTAGTTTTTCTTTTTCTTTTTAGATTAAGATTTTGCTCGAGTACTAGCAAAAAGTAGGTATGGGGTGTGATCTGTGTGCTTTATATACATAGTTTACATCACTTTCAGTGCCTATTATTTGCCATATTTAATTCTACATGGGTATTTTATTAGTATTATTTTATAGATTTTAGGTCAAGAGCAAATTAGAAGAAAAAGAAAAAATTGACGAATCGTTGATATCAAGTAACAAAGAGATGCAGATCAGAGAGAGAGGATTTGAAGCAGAGTTGTAAAATCTCATCAGAGCCTTCAGTAAAATCAAAAATTTCACAAAAATCTGGGACTGAAATAGACCAAGAGTTCGTCCACTCAGCTGTAGATTTCGGCCAAGCAGTCGTGGACCAGTTAACGGGAATACCAACTCAGAGTCAAAAAATGGAGCTTCAATACAACAAGAAGTTCGGCCAGCGAGCCGAATTTTCGGCCAGCTGGCCGAACATGGCGGTGGTTTTGGATAGAATTTTTTCAAAAATTCGTGTAATTTTGGAAATCTAGGTTTTTATTTGATTAGGGTTCTACTACTCTCTGTTCTCTATAAACGTCGCCAAGTCTCTTGTATCATATACAATTTTTATCTCTCTTTTATTTGAGCGAAAATCATAAAATTCTGCTGTCAGCCGTTAAATCTCAGAGAATCTTCAGCGAAGAATTCTTTATAAAGGCTTCATCTTTTTGGGTGCTCTCTTTCCTTTCTCTTTATTTGATTTTAGCATGATCTATTTTTATATTATGTCGAACCTCTTTAAATCTATGTTTTCTCGCTTTCTTTCTCGTTTGTTTTGTTCTTGTTATTTGTGACTGTTCTGCGGCAAAATCTCTAGTGTTTGCTTTAGACCTCCTTCAGTATTCCCAACAAGTGATATCAGAGCTTTTCGAGTTTTCGACGAGGAGTTCGTCCGGGTGGAGCAGATCGCTTTGGAAACTTGTCGACAGTTTCATTTGGAGTTAAAGATTCGATCATTATATATTTGGATTTGTTTTCACTTATAATTTCAGCATTGCTTTGTTGCATCTTTTGGAGAAACTGGCTGAGAATAGTCAACCCGTGGTGAAAATCGTGAATATTCATTAGTCAAAGGTTGACGTGGTAAAGTTTGACAGCATGAAAAATTTTGGCATGTGGATATGTACTGACAGCATCAAACCTCGAAGATACTTTACGTTTGGAAGAAAAGTCAGAAAAGACTTTGAAAAAGACTGAGACTAGTGAATAGGACGACGTGCCGCATCATACGATCTTATTTAACACAAAATATAAAGTATCATGTAATGACCGAGACTTTAGTGAAAAAAATATAGGAGATCCTCGAAAGCAAATATTTGACCTAGAGCATAGAGAATCGCTTGCACTTGAAGAGGAGACTTTATCGCTTCAAATTAAAGAAAGATATCTCGATCGGTGAACATATAAATAACTACATGAAACTTCTTGCAAATTTAGCTACGTTGATATTGTGATTGTTAGGATTTTGCCTTATTTTTCAACAGGAGATGATGGTCTAAGAAGATCCAATCGAGTTAGAGAAGATGATCGCTTGAAGCAAAAGAATCAAACCAAGCAGGTGTGGATTAGTCGACTTATAAAGTTTTATAAGTCGACTAACACACAAGATCAGTCGACTAGTAGTCGACTAGGGACAGATACATAAGCAGAAACAGAGATAAAGAATTATACATAGTAAACTATATGATTTATAAGTCAACTAATGCCAGGGATTAGTTGACTAATCAATAGGATAAGTCGACTAATTGAGGCATTTTCTGAAGCATAATCAGTTTTCTTTTTAGGCTCTGGTTTTTTTTTCTAGTGGAGTACGAATAGGATTCAGTTCTTATTCAATGAAGGTTTGTTTTTAAGGATTAAAGGTCTAAAATTCTTCTAATTAAGGTGATCAACTCCTAATAAGATTGGTCAAGATTCTTCAAATATCCAATGGCCAAGATCATCTCATAGTCTAAATAGGAGTTATTTTATAAATCTTATAAATAAAGGTGTAACCCAGCATTGTAATTGTCTCAAACAAGAAGAAAATCTAAAGCAAAAGGAGATCATAAAGATGTCAAGAAAGAGAAGAGCAAGGTGAAGGTGCATAGAGATAAGGTAATACTCTCTTATAATTTAGCTCTACATTAAGGAGAAAGGTGAATACTCTTATTGAATAAAGAGGAAGGTTAGATCTTTTATATCAAGTTATTAATAAAGCTCTCTCAACTTCTATCCCCATGGACGTAGGCTAAGTTTTGGCCGAACCACGTTAAACCCTCATATTATTTCTTATTGCTCTTTTGTCTAGATATTGCTAGTTTGCTTCACAATAATTTTTCTTTTGCAAGTATAATCATATTGCCAAGTTCCGTAAATTGATCCGAGGAGTAACAATTGGTGTCATAGTTCCGATTTGTTACAAAACTGATCGAGGACGAGGATAAAGCGTTGATTCTTTTGAGTTCTTTTCCTGATGAGGACTGTGAGACCTTCGTTCTCACCCTAATAAATGGTAACAATCCCTTAGTTATATTAAAATTTCATCTACTCTTGTAAATCATGAATTTAGAAGAAAGGACAAATAGTCCTCTAATAGTACATCAACAGAAGCGTTAGCGGTAAGACGCAGGAGTTTCAGTCGAAAGGGTAAAGGTGATCACGGAAGATCAAAGTCCAGGTCGATTTCAGGGATGTGAAGAAGAACTAGTTTGCCTTCTGCAAAGAGTTAGGACAGTGGAAGATTGATTACTTAAGGATCAAGGATAAGAATAAGGAGTCAAAACCTGAGACAAATCTCTCACAGGTGGCCAGTATACAAGGTGATATTTCACAGGCAGGTGGATAGACTCAGACTCATCGGTATTCTCATTCTCAATCACTACTCCTATTATTGGCTACTCAGGTGATTCTGAGTGGGTATTGGATATGGGTACTACCAATCATGTATGTGTCCCAATAGCGATTAATTTTTTAGCTTCGAGAAGCTAAATGGTTATTCCATCGTCATGGGTGATGATCATCCATGCAACATGAAAGGGATATGTATAATCCTTATCAAGATGTTTGATGAGATGGTACGAGAACTGAATGAAGTGAGGTATGCACCTTAATTGAAATTTTTTTTATCTCAGTTGGTGCCTTAGAATCATTGGGTCTAGAGATATCTGGTAGAGATGGTGTTCTAAAGATGCTTAGAGGCTCGATGGTTGTGATGAAGGGCGTCCAACGAAATCACCACTATTACATGAAGGGTAATATTATTGGTCCAAGTGTCCATAAATCTATTTTGATGATGATTAAACTCATGTAGTTATTGTACTAATGGTCTTGTGTTGTTTTAGTTGCAGATTTCATTAAGATCATATTTTAGTGTTTAGCTTCAACAAGAAACTCAAAGTCAAGTTTTAAAGCTAACTATTATGATTCAATAGCTCAAGCATAAAGATCATACCAAGTACTCAAGAAGGAGCCTAGCTCGAAAGAATCAAGTTTGATAGAGTAAAGATGAAGAAAAAGATCATTTAAGAAAAGACTCTATTTCGTAAGGATATTTAGATTCTTATAAAGTATAGATTAGATTTGATTGCTCAAACTTATAACACACACCAAATTTATACACACACAAACCAAAAGTTTGATGCTAGTTTTAAAGATCAAAAGTTTTTTTTTGGGTTTCAGTTTAACCGGTTTATAGTTTTAAGTTTATCATTTTTAAAAATTCAAGTTTTTATTTCAAAATAGTTGTGATATCTCAAAAATAAGTTCACATTTTGTGATATGTGTTGATTTTTTATTCCATATATTTGTGCTCAAATGTATTTATATGAACTTATTTTTGTGTAATTTATAGAAATTTATTTTGATTTAAAAAGAATTTTAAAAGAAAAGCACAACAGGTTTTTTTGCTAAGGATGGTCGACCGGGTGGTTGACCGGATGTGTCACAAGCCTATTGGCTTGTGCACACGTCGATCAGGCGATCGACCATCATGCACACAAGCTAAGTGCTTGTGCACACGGTCGACCGGGTGGTCGACCGTTAGCTTGAGAGCTACAATGCTCTCTGGTCAGTCGACCGGGCGGTGATTGCCAGTCGTGTAAAGCAAAAGTATTGCTTTGGACGGTCTACCAAGCTATCGACCGCTGGCTCTAGCTATCATAAAAATAATCATTGGCGGTTGACTGGACAGTTAACTGCTCTGCTGCCAAAAGCAGCAGATTGCCTTTAACAGCTAGTTTTTGGATTTTTATGAATTGTTTTATTCCAAATGACTAGTATTTATTTTATTTGGGTTTAAACTTGTTTTTAAAGACTGGGATTAGTCTCTAATGATCTGATCCAATTTCCTATAAATATGACCCATTATAAAGAGTTTTAAACTATGGTATTCAAGTGCATATTCAAATTTAAGTTTTCGAAAAAGTTTTGAAAAATCAAGAAAACAGATTTTTGGGAGAAATTAGTTTTTCAGAGAAATTTTCTCAATTGTTTTCTCAAGAGCTTCAAATATCAAATTCCTAGTTTTCTCACACAAGTTTGAGCCCTCTATATCTATCCTATAGAATTCTTGTTTGTGAGAATCCTTAGTTTTTGATCTTTGTGGTCACCAAGTGATTGAATTTTCATTTTCTTTGTGATCTCCTTATGGGTAGAGGATTGGAGGTTGGAGTTGAGACTCCGGGTCTTAATAAATCCATTTTGTGCTCTCCTTTTCGGTAGAGGATTGGAGATTGGAGTTGAGCCTTCTGGTCTTGTGTAAATCCAATTTTGCTGTGTTCTTAATGGGGATAGTGAAAATCTTTCATTGCGATGGATGAAGGTGTTGGCCCAAAGGCTTCCACTCTAGTTTTGATGATGATTAACTCATGTAGTTGTGTGTACTAATAATCTTGTGAGTTTAGTTTCAGATCTTTAATCAAGTTATTAGTTGGTGAAAGCTTCCACACATCTTTCACATGTTGATTCAAGAGCCCGAGCGTCAAAGATCACATATAGCACTTGCTCGATGGATCAAGGAGTTTTTGGATCGAGTCGGCTTGGAGATTGCGCTCTACAAGAAGACTTCGGTACCATAATTTAGTTTTGTGTTTAGATCCAAATTTGTAAAGATTAGAATAGTATGATAATGCTCAAGTTCACAACACACACGTTTCATGTTTTGAATATTGTTTTTTGGTTTTTCGGTTTTAGGTTTAACCGATCTTGGTTTTCATGAATAGATAGATCAAAACAAGTTTACATGGTTTAATGTATATATGATTTGTTCTATATACATGCATGCTTTAATTTCCTAGACAAACTTAGTTTTGACTTACTTATTCATGTGTTATATGTTTTGGTATTTTTGACAAAACATATTTTGGAATTAATGACAAAAACTATGATATATATTTGTTTCATGTATATTGGAATTCTATCCATATACATCATGCTTCAAAATGTTTAGATATCATGTTTTTGTATTTGGAAGAGTTTTGGACAAAACGTATTTTCTATTCAAAATCCAAGTTTTAGAAAATACAGTTTTTGGTTTTTGGTAAAAATGATAAGACACAAAAATAGTTCATATTGATTGATATTTGAGCTAAACTTTTTACCACATGTTTATATATCAATGCAAAATGATAAAACTATTTTTGGTGATTTTTAGAAATAATAAAAGAATTTTTAAATATGTTTTAACCCAGTTTTTTTTTTTTTTTTTTGTTCCAGGCTTCAACCAAGTCGACTAGTAGCCTGACTAGTCGACTAGGGCTGAGGTTGGTCGACCGGGCCGGTCGATCGACGTGCACAATTCTGTGCACGTTTGGAGCCTCTGGGACGGTCGACCGACCGGTCGACCGGACTGAGAGCAGAGCTCTCTGTTTGTTTCGGTCGACCGGGGTGGTCGACCGTAGCTGCCAACGGGCAAAAATTGACCGTTGGGCAGTCGACCGGACCGGTCGACCGGCAGGGTTATTTTGGCAAAATCTGCTGCCAACGGCTAGTTTCCAGATTTGCCTATAAATACCCCATTTGCAAGAGTTTTTCTCTAAGATTTTTTGGTGCGAATTTTTCCTTACTCTCTGGTGTTTTCACAGCAATTAAAAGAGATTTTTGGATTCAAATTGAACAATCTTTTTGGTGTTTTATTAGGGTTTGAAAAACTAAAGAAAAGGGATTTTGGGAAAAGTTTTTGTTTGAACTTCACTATCTTCATTTCTATTTTTTTCCAAAGATTTTCTTTGAGTTGCTGGTTTCAAATCCCTTGGTTTTCTCCACACTTGAGCAAAAATCTACAATCTTCTCTATAGGGTCTTTGTGTGTGGGAAAAGAGATTGTTTGTGGTTGTTGTTGAACCACCAAGTTGTAAACCCTCTATACTTTGCTTTGTGCTTTTTCCTCTTGGGTTGAGGAGGTTGTTTGTGCAAGTGGTTTGTATCCCTCAAGTTGTGAGGTGATCCTTACTTGGCTTTGTGCTAATCCCTCGGGTTGTGAGGTGATTGTTTGTTGGATTGGAGTTGTGCCTCAAGGAGGAGGTTGTGTTTGTAAGGAGAGGAGTTGGGTACTCCTTGTATTGTGATTGCCCCAAATCCTCGGTAGAGGTTCCCTTTGTGGGAGTCATTTGTGGACAAGCTAGTGGACTTAAATCCTTCTGGGTGAAGGCGGGGATGTAGAGCTGGGTGCTCGAACCTCGAAACATATCTTGGTGTTTGCGCTTGTTCATTGACTCTTACTCTTTCTCTCTTTAACTTTGTGCCTTGCATCTGTTCATATTGCCCATACATACTTATATGCTTGGCTTGGTTGTGTGCATCTCTCATTGAAATTGCAAATTAGTTTTTAATTCCGCATTGA